>CM076571.1:760702580-760861009 GCA_034641835.2 Pinus albicaulis | reverse complement strand
TGAGCTTTAATCTGTGTATTCCTTTGAGGAAAAAAGGATATAGTTGTCGATTTTGTAGCTGGGGGATTCAATTAGCCCCTTTTGATGTGGCATTCGAGGTTCTTCTGGATCTGTCTTCATTCTCTTTCCTTAAGAATACTGATTTTCTTTAATATCAGGTTTATGCCTTAATCCTTTTAAAATCTAATTAGGACCTTTAATCTTTCATTTTATGACTTGATCTTCTGTCTTTGACACTGATACTCTTTCATCAACTAGGCTTACTGTGTCTTTGCTATTTTGCAGGTGTGCAGAGGGTTTGCTCGACTAGAGGGTTTTGCTTAATGAATCGATGATCATAACTTATTGACTCAAAACTGTGAAATTAGACCCTCATAATCCATTTTAATCTTGTATTTAGGGCCATGAGGATCATCATCCTTGGCCCGTGCTACTGTAACTGGCTGTGGGAGGGTTTTACCCATGTAACTCATTTAACCTGCATAAAATCAAGCCAAAGTTATTTAAATCCTGCGAATATTGGTTTGAAACTGCTTTGGAGGGTTTATGGAGGCGGTTAGAGCTGTGAGGAAGAAGGTATTTGCAGCAGTAGAAGGGAGAAACCCTGGCAGAGGTGAAACAGGGTTCGAAATTTGAATTTGGCACGAGAAATGGGTCGGCAGTTTCAGGAAAACCATCAGTGGTTTTCGCACAGCGAAATGGGGGAGAGTGGTATTAGTCAGAGGGAAGGTGATACAATACATCACCTTACATGCATCCCTCCGAATACCACCCATTTCATACTAAAGTAGCACGATGAGGGAGGGGGGTCAAAAGTCCCACGATATTGCACGTCGGTCGTTCGATCTTCAGGATGAATATCAACGGCTCTTGATGAGAACGATATGCACAGAGATACAGGGTTAAAAGGCAAGTAGGGTCCATGGTGACGTATGCAAAAGTGTCATTTAGCGGGTCAGTTCAATGGCGAGGTGATATATCGGGTTAAGTCCTGATCGTTAGATCTTTTGATCGGATGGTGGATATGAAGAATAAAAAGGTTTAGAGGAAAATATGCCTGATGATCATTGATCTGTAAAGATCAACGGTCATGATTCATTTAGACCAATGATCGGGAAACAGAAAAATACGAAAGCGGAGGGGTTGTTGGTGGGGAAAATAAGAGGGAAAAGGGGCTTATGAAATAAGGCGTGGATGAGGTTTTATGGGAAGACAAAAATACCACGAGTGCAAGGCAGAAGAGCTAACGAATTAGCACTTGGTTATAGCACTAAGGTTTTTAGGGAGAAAAGGGGTTGAGTTTAAGCTCTTGAGGGCTTAATAAACCAAATTTTAAGGGATTGTTTTAGGCTTTTAAAAGGGATTTTAAGGCCAAACAAGGGTTCCAATAAGTGGGAAAAGAGGATTTTGACACTTTTGGAAGTTAAATGAAGGGAGGAAGGGGTTATGAAGGGAAAAAATAAATGACATGAATGGAAATCTGAGGATAAAAATGGAGGAGAGGAAGATGGAAATTAGGCCATAAAAGACAGTTTTCTTTATAAACAGCAAGGTCCTTGAGGGTTTTATAGTGAAACAGTAGTGAAGATTAATCTCAAGGATAAATAACATCATAAGACTTCAAAAGATGATAGATTTTCATAGGAAATTATCTCTTGAAGGCTTGAGAGTTATTTTAGCCATCATTTGCTTCAGTCAAAAATTTACTGATGGTTAACACTCCCCACAGGGTAATATTGTTCCTTGATGTCGTCATGGAACGAATTCCGAGTGGGTGAAGACAAGAACAGAGAAGCTTCCCCCTCGTCACTTTGCTCACAGTAGGTTTCCCACCAGTATTTGACAAGGGGGGGAACTTTGAGGAGTGCAAAAATAATATTTTTTCGATCGTGGAAATCATGGACCAAGAAATACCCTTCTAGCAAATTCAACCATCTATATATGACGTCTGCATCTATCTAGCCTTCAAATACAGGAATGTCAAAGTTTACCTATACCTTGATGGGAGTGGCGCCTCGAGTGTGGTTGTTGGATGCACATGCGTCGTAGATGGGCAACCGTTGAAGGATCTGAGAAAAGTTATCCATCATCACATTCCTTTGTTTCTTGAGGGACCCCTCGAGCAATATTTTGATAGGATATCCTACTCCCTCATATTTCTTTTCTTCCGCCATGGGAGGTCTTCAAGGTTTGCAAGGTTGATCTTGCAAGGGTTCAACTAGATCGAGCCCTAACTCCTTATACCCTGGCCGCGTTGGGGACATGCAAAGAAAAACAGAGAAACAAAAGACCGCTCTGATACAATTGATCCAGATTTATGCAGGAATGAAATAAAATACATAAATAGCTATAAACATAGAGATGCAGTGGAAATAATACTTCATTTCATTAATATCAAAGAACTGAAATTTTCTTAGAGACAGAATGGAAAAAAACTAGCTAGGGTGTTGGTAGCTTATCTCTCAGAAGAGATGTAGCGGTTAGAGGCCTATGAATTGTGTTACAATGAGGCTTGAAGGCCTATTTATTGTTGATAAAAAATGTAAAACCATAAACATCCAAAAACCTAACCGTAGGAGATGAAGCGCCAAAACAATGTGCCCCGTTTGGGTAAATTGGTGTTTCAACTTCTCTGGGACATAACTTTGGCATGCAATCTCCGTTTGATGCTCATGATACCTCGTTAGAAATATATATTTGAGGAGTGTAACTTTTTTTATGAGAAAAATTGTTCCATGTATGCATGTTGCTCCCAGGTTTCTCAAAATACATCATTTAGGGCCTCAAAATGGCTCCAGAAGTCCAGGACCCGAAAAACTACTAAAAATAGTAAGTTGTGCTGAAACTGAAAAACTAAAAGAACTAATGGTGGGGGTGAAAATAGAATAGGTGGGTGGCCACCAATATCCATGTGGCTCATTAGGGCATGCAAATGGCTTCAAAAGTTCAGGAACTGAAAACCTGCTAAAAATAGTACATTGTGCTGATAGTGAAAAATTGAAAGAACTGAAGGTGCGAGTCCAAATGGAATAGCTGGCCACCAATATCCACTTGGATCATTACTCCCTCCTTAGGAAGCAATGGTCCCCATTGCATTAATTTCCTCCATGAGAGGAAAATTATGCGGAACTTGGTATTGGATTTGTCCAGGATGTCGTGGATCTACTGGATGCGCTTAATAAATTTGGTTTTCTCAGACAATACATGTGTGGATTTTGTATGTGTAATTGCATGAGTTATGGAAATATCAGGCGGCAGTGCGCCAGGGGTCATATCAATGGAGTGCTTGTTCAGACAGTGTATAGGAACCTCTGTGGGTGAGGAGAAAATGTCTTCGTATTCCTCCACGCCTGTGTCCATCCGGTGCTGTTGTGCAGGGGAGCTCTATTTTGAGGTTGTGGCCACATAATTCTTCTTTCCTTATGGTTGAATGGTGATGCAAATAAATTTCCTTGTTTGGGAAACAACCTTACTGCTTTCTTTTTCAATAGTCAAAGAGATGGCAGGAGGTGATACTACCTCTGGTATCCTGTACAAGTTATTTCCCAAAGTAATAATGACAGCACGAGGCCTAGATTCATACACATCATGTCACCTCCACAAGTATGGTTGGCCCAATAATACATCAGCTACATCAATAGGAGAAACATCGTAGAATACCTCATCCATGAATGGCTTGATGTTTTACGGAAGACATAACTATTGGCGGATGCAGAGATCTCTGCCTGGGTGAAGCCAGCTAATGGTATACGGTTGCGGGTGTTCTATGGTCATGAGGTCGAGCCGCTTCACGACCTCTACTGAAATGAGGTTCTTTTGGCTTTCGCTATTGAAAATAAATTGTAGTGGAGAACCCTTCACCCACATCTGTGAATGGAAGAGGCGCTCCCCCTCCCCTAGATCCTCGGGATCCTCCCTCTGGAGCTTTGTGCTAGCAAAAATGGCACTGGGGTCCGCATCAATGATCTGCTTCCCTTTTTCATCTCCATTTTCTGGGTTTGGCTCAAGATCAGAACATGCATCTGATTCAGGTGCCTTGAGTTTGGTCACCAGCGACTATTTGGCCCGACTGTCATTTGTGCTGTGAGTGGGGCTGTTATGAAATTCACACCACTTCCTTTTCTCCTTCTTTGGATTTGTGGTGGTGTTCTGAGTTTCCCCGCTTTGGTTCTACTCCTTGTTCTATGGTTCAGTGGCACCTTTCCCTAGCTTCGAATTCGCGGATCCAAAGTCTCGCTTCTTCTGCTTAAATTTCTGCTTAATCTTGGTGGCATAGTAGTAAGCCATTCCAAGCGAGATAATGTCAAGGAACTCCATTTCCTTCTGAATGTGTCTATGCAGATAGTTGCGGTACTTAAGCACCCAATGTCTCTCTGAATCTTTAATACCCAACTTTGTGCGCAGGGTATGGAAAAAATTTGTCAGTTCGTGCACATATTGATCCCGTTGTTGCCGCAGCATGGTCCATTGGATGTAATTGTCCTTAGATCTCCCTATGGGGTAATATTGTTCCTTGATGCCATCTTAGAATGAATTCCAAGTGGGTGCAAATGAGAACAGAGGGGGTTCCCCCTCATCCTTTTGCTCACAGTAGGTTTCCAACCAGTCTTTGACATGGGGGGCGGCTTTAGGGAGTTCAAAAATGATCTTTTCTCGGTCAAAGAAATCATGGACTGAGAAATACCCTTCTAGAAAATTCAACCATCTCCCTACGAAGTCTACGTCTATCTAGCCTTCAAATATAGGAATGTCAAAGTTTACCTGTACCTTGAAGGGAGTGACACCTCCAGAGTGGTTGTTGGATGCAAATGTGTCGTAGGTGGGCAGTCGTTGAAGCATCAAGCAAAGTTATCCATCATCGTGTTCCTTTGTTTCTCGAGGGCCTCCTTGAGAAATATTTTGATAGAATCTCCTACTCCCTCGTCTTTCTTTTCTTTCACCACGGGAGGTCATCGGGGTTTTCAAGGGTGATCTTGCAAGGGTTCAACTAGATCGAGCCCTAACTCCTTATACCCTGACCGCGTTGGGCACATGCAAAGAAAAAGAGATAAAGAGCAGACCACTCTGATACCACTGATTTGGATTTATGCAGGAACATAATAAAATATAGAAATATATATCAACATAGAGATGCAGTAGAAATAATACTTCATTTCATTAATATCAAAGAACTAAAATTTGCTTATAGACAGAATGGAAAAAAACTAGCTAGGGCACTGGTAGCTTATCTCTGAGAAGAGATGTGGTGGCTACAGGCCTCTGAATTGTGGTACAATGAGGCTCGAAGGCCTATTTATTGTTCAAAAATAATTTAAAACCCTAAAAATTCAAAAAACTAATCGTATGAGATGAAGCGCCAAAACTATGGGCCCCATTTGGATAAATTGATGTTTTAACTTCCTGGGGATGTAACTTTGGCATAAGATCTCCGTTTGACGCGCATGCTACCTCGTTAGAAATATATATCCAAAGAGTATACTGTTGTGGGTGTGCTATGCTCATTAGGCCGAGCTGCTTCATGACCTTTGCTGAAATGAGGTTCTTTTGGCTTCCGCTATCGACAAGAAATTGCAATGGAGAACCACTCACCCACATCTCCGAATGGAAGAGGCACTCCCCCTCCTCTGGATCCTCGGGATCCTCCCTCTGGAACTTGGTGGTGGAAACAATGACACTGGTGTTCACACCAATGATGTTCTTCCTAGTGTCATCTCCCCTTGTCTGGTTTTGGCTCAAGATCAAAACATGCATATGATTCGGGTGCTTTCATTTCGGCCACATGCGATTGTTTGGCCCGACACTTGTTTGTGCTATGAGTGGGGTTGTTATGAAATTCACACCACTTCCCCGTGTCCTTCTTTGGATTCATGGTGGTTTTCTGAGTTGGCCCATTTTGGCTCTACCCCTTGTTCTTTGGTTCAAGGGCGCCTTTCCCTGGCTTCGGATTCGCGGATCCATAGTCTCGCTTATTTTGCTTAAATTTCTACTCAATCTTGGCAGCATAGCGATAAGCCATGCTAAGTGAGGTAATGTCGAGGAACTCCATTTCCTCTTGAATGTGTCTCTACAAACATATGTGGTACTTAAGCAAGAAATTTCTCTCTGAATCTTTAATACCCAACTTTTTGCGCAGGGTATGGAAAAAATTCGTTAGTTCGTGCACATAGATTCAATGTACTTGTCCTCATAGCTCCCCACGGGGTAATATTTCTCCTTGATGTCATCTTAGAATGAATTCCAAGTGGGTGCAGACGAGAACAGGGAGGGTTAAAACTCATCCTTTTTCTCACAGTAGGTTTCCAACCAGCCTTTGACATGGGGGGCATCTTTGAGGAGTGAAAAAATAATATTTTTTTGGTTGGAGAAATCATGGACCGAGAAATACCCCTCTAGAAAACTCAACCATCTATCTACAATGTCTGCATCTATCTGGCCTTCAAATATAGTAATGTCAAAGTTTACGTGTAACTTTAAGGGAGTGGCGCCTCCAGAGTGGTTTTTGGATGCAGATGTGCCATAGGTGGTCAGTCGTTGAAGGATCTTAGCGAAGTTATCCATCATTGCATTCCTTTGTTTCTGGAGGGCCTCCTCGAGCAATATTTTTATAAGATCTCCTGCTCCCTCATCTTTATTTTATTTCACCATGGGAGGTTGTCAGGTTTTGTGAGGTTGATCTTGCAAGGGTTCAAATAGATCAAGCCCTAACTCCTTATACCCTGACCGCATTGGGAACATGCAAACAAAAACAGAGAAAAAAACTAGCTAGGGCGCTGGTAGCTTATCTCTGAGAAGCGATGTGGCGGCTACAAGCATATGGATTGTGTTACAATGAGGCTCAAAGGCCTATTTATTGTTGAGAAACAATGTAAAATTGTAAACATCCAAAAACCTAACTGTAGGAGATGAAGTGCCAAAACTATGGGCCCCGTTTGGGTAAATTGGTGTTTCAACTTCCCGGGGACGTGACTTTGGCATACGATCTCCATTTGACATGCTTCATACTTCATTAGAAACATCTATCCGAGGAGTACAACTTTTGCTGTGAGAAACAACAATCTAGGGACCCATGTTGCTCTTGGTTTTCCCAAAAAACATCGTTTAGCGCATCAAAATGGCTTCAGAAGTTTAGGAGCCGTGTAACATCCCAAAATTGGATTGCTCAACAAAGGATGCCTGAAAAACGAATTTTTCAGGAATGGCTGCTACAAGATTTGAAGCCAAGACCTGGATCCCTTATATCAATGTATCTAAGACCAAAATCCAAGAGGTGGCTCAAAATAAATCCCACTAGGTGGGTTAAAAAAATCTCCTACACCTAGTTGTCTTCAGAAAGAGCTCGATAAAGGGGCTACAACAATTTATGAACATGTTGGTGTTCCCATGTTTTGGCAAGGTTGGCAATACCAAAAGATGAGACAAAATCAAACCACTTTCAGACCTCAGGATCTAGCCTTCCTAGGTCGAGAGAGGGATCTATTTATGATATGTCAAAGGTATATGACTTTGAAGCTTAGTGTTAAGATATTAGGCTAGTTATAAGGCTCGAGGTTTGTTTTTTAGATGTATGTTTGGTTGTTGGGAATCAGGAAAGAAGGATTCAATATAATACAAGGATGAGTAAAGAAGATTCTAGGCAAAGGAGAGATAATTTTAGGGAACACTCAAGACCATTGGGTAATGGAGTTAGGAAATGATTTTCTTGTTGTTCAACATGCAAGCTTTCAGTTGGGCTAGTAATCTAATGCAATGGATCTTAAGATGATAGTGTGGTATGATAGGCAAGAGGGAAGGTGAAAGCAAGGAGCCATTACAGATTTTAGAACACAAAGTGGAAAACCTGAGATCAGAGAGAGACTTTGAACTCTCAATGCTTCGGCCTCCAGTTTAAGGGAACTTAGAAAGACTTAATTAACTGAAAAGGATCCTTGTGAGATAGAGACAGAGTTATAGACCTCCCAGTGTTCCCAATTCATTCAATTAAAACCTGACAAGAACATCTAAGAACAAATTCATATAATTCATACATCAGCCAGCAGGCAATGACATCCACTACACTGGTTAAATTAACTTAAATAAACTCTTAGATAACACATTTATTAGAAAACATTAAAGGCAAGGAGAGCAGAAACATAGGGTTCCTAACAAGGTTAAATCCTATGCCAGATTTCTGATGCGAGCTAGTAGAAATGAAATGAAATGAAATAAAACACAGAGACAGAAAAACATCACCACATCTTTAGATCAGGATCCAAAGAAATGTGCTTGTCATATTAAAAAACAACACCAGTCAGGTACAACATTACCAATAGATGATGTACAGTCTAAAAACATCTTCTTCAGCCTATCTTACAACTTTACACAGAGAACGTGTCTCAAAAGAAACAACTTGCAATTCTCAGATAGCCGATCAACAACAACCTTTACAATGAGTTTCTTCCTGATTTTTATAGCTGAAAGGTGAGCAGAGGAGGTAGGTGAAACACTAAATGAAGCATTAAAACTCAGAAAAGAAAGAGGGCCAAAGCCCATTCAGTTTTAAAGCCTGTGCATTTATCCCTGGTACTCCTTTGGATGAAATGGTGGTCTTCGTCAGGCTTCCACTTACTCCAGGTATGCCCCTGATGTACTCTGGCTGCAGTACTTTGTAGTGCTCTGGTGAATAAACAAAAAGGTAAATAAAAAATAGTAAAGTCTGCCATGCTGCATAGAAAATGCTCTGCTAGCTTAGGACCGTGGTCAAGGCTAAAATTTCTTCAGGAGCACGGTAAATAAACGAAACAGTATGGGCGCTTTGTCCTTTCACAGGTAGGAATGTTCTGCTGATGTAGCTACCCTGATAGTATAGTTTTCTGTGCGCTGGGCCTTCCATGTGATCCATGATGTCTTTGATCTAGTACTCTGCCTTCAAATCACTAGATTAAGGGTCAAAATCTTCAATGACAGGCCTTAAACACTCTGTTTTCCCACTGATACTCTTTATTGATTCCATGTTTGCCTCTGACTGTGAAATCTGAGCTTTAATGGCTCTGGGGTGGATTTTACAGAGTTCAACTCTATTCTTTAATGCGAGCTCTGTCATAACGTCTTCTCAGGACCCTTCTTCATGATTTCGGCTCTTGAAAATGGTCCTTTCCTATTTCTTTGTAACTTTACAGAGATTGTGAATTATGGCGGTTTTCCGCTGCTTGTACCCCTGCAAAACACGCAACTCTGTTATGAAATCCATGCATAGGGGAGGATGGCTATGGAGGATGGGGAGAATGATAGTGCGGCAGTGGAAAAAATGGTGGTTTTAAATGAACCAATGGTGAACAATGCAGTGATATGGCGTAAACAGTGACTAATAGGGTTTTGGTGGAGAGATGCGCGTGGACCGTTCGATCATGGTCTGGTGGCGAAGATCAACGGTGGAGATTAAATAGTGGGATGGTTTATGAATTTGGGTGGAATGCATTAAAATGAATGAAAATGTAATGAAAATGATGGCATGTGGTGGGACCTAACATGGGCAGAGGGTGATTCGTTCAGGACCGTCGGATCTCGGGAGGGGATAAACGGCTGCGATCCAATCGGAGGGTCGGCTGTCCAATTCAACGATGGTGCGATTGGTTTATGGCCGTTGGATCTCGGACTAACGGATGGTCGAGATTGGATCAGGGAGATCGTAATCGCAAATGGCGTAAGGTAGCAGCAATTGAAAAATGCGATTGCGATTGAAGCGGGAAAACGCGGGTCGTCGAATCAACAGGAGAATCAACAACTAGGATGGGATCGGTGGATCACAATCGGCGAATGCAGTCGGGTGGCACATTTATAACTTGCGATTGTGATGGGAGCGATTGAGCGCCAGCCGTCGGATCTGGGTCTGGATCGACGGTGGAGATTGGATCGGCGGGAAAAAGAATAGGGCAACGGGACGCGATATGATAGGATCTGGGTTGTTGATTCTGAGTAGACGGATGGCTGTGATTTGATCAGGAAATCGCAATCGGGGGGAAACGAGGAGTGGCACAGTGAAAGTTTCGATTGTGATTGGAGCAAGAGTGCGATTAGCATCGGGCCGTCCGATCAAATGATAGATCAACAGTGGAGATCGCAGCGGAGGCCTTAAAGACCAAAACCCAATCGCATCGGAGTTTTTCATATAACAAAGAAATGCGCTCCTCCGAAAGTTGCGATTGCGATTAGCGCTTCGAGTCCTTTGTGCCTGGTTCTGGCGTGGGGTTACATGGGGAAGTGGTTTGCGGGCTGGCGGAAAAGGGGCTAGGCCCTATTATATGGAAAAGTGGGTTTTTGGCCCATTTTTAGTGCGTTTCAAGGCTGGGAAAGGGTAACAATAGAGGGAAAAAAGGGGAATTAGACCAAACAAGGGGTGAATGTAGGATTTAAGGGGATTTTGGGAGGATTTAGAGGGTAAAAGGGGGACTTTGACAAAGGGGAAGAAAGGATTAAAATAGGATATTTCTGCAGGGATACAAGGGGCAAATAAAGGCCTTTTTTAGCACAATTTTTTTATCATCAGTGAGGCTTATTGATTCAAGAACAGCAGAGGGAAACAATCAAAGGGCAAGGAATATGAAAGGGCTTCAAGGATGATGTGTTTTCAAGGGAAATGCATTCCTTAAAGGCTCATAAAACAAATTAGCCCCTTGCTTGCTTGTTAAGGAATTTATAGGGTGCTAACAGTGGCTCCACATGGGGATAGCTTCTTCTTGAAGGAGTCAAGAATTTAGAAATGATCTTTGGAGTAGGCCAGATGCCTACTGCTTGAGCCACCTTTCTTCTTTGGTTTTCAGCTTCCACAATTGTGAAGACATCAATTAGCAGAAACATCACCCAAACAATCTACCTACCCGTCCTACAATCCTAGCATTTTTTCTCCTTTTAGGGTGCATTTGGACTAGCAGACCCTTTACATCATTTATTTTTATAAACAGAAAATAAACCTATTCTAAATCTACCCTTATCACTCCATGAAACCAGATTAGACTATTGGTCTCATATGTTTCTCTACCTAATCTAATATCTGTTGGGATTAGACTGTCCAATAGATTTCTTCTCTACATTCTACAACGGAAATTTAAAAAGAGTCAAACTAGGATTAGACAGTCTAGTTTTTTGTAGATCCAAGGCATAAAGATAGTTGCACATGGACAAGCTATGTTAAACCGAAAAACTTTGAAGGCTTGAAATCCAAATTTTGAAGCATCCTTCTTTCTCTTTTCAGTGACTCAAGTTTCGAGTTTGTTAGAGTCACTTTATTTTCTTCATTTCAAAATTTCCGATTTTTGGGTTTGCTGAGTCGATGTTAACTTCTTCTTTTGCCGGTCCAGAGAACGAGAAAGCAGTAAATATCTTACTTTCTTTGCCTGTAGTTTTGATCATATTAGAGCCAATATTTGCACTTCGCAGGTTCATGTTTTGGAGCATGTATGAACCTCCTTTTTCTCAGCTTTTTTTTTTTTGGGGAACGTTCTTGAAAACAGAACACTGCAATGGTATGTACAATGGGAATGGAAACTAGAAATTGGAAATCAACAGAAGTAGTGTTTGAGCATCCTGCCATTGACAGGACCCCCAAACAGCTCAGTACCATCTAACTCTTGTAGAAAAAAGGTATTCGGACCCACCGTGGCCTGGATGATGCATGGACCTTGCCACAAACTGTGAAACTTGCCGTGCTTTCCTTTATCCTCTCTCCTTGAGTCCCACTTCAGAACTTTATCTCCAATTTTGAAATCAGCAGCTTTGGTTCTTTTTTCAAACAACCTCTTTATGTTTTCTTGAACTTTGATAGCTCTGTTATAGACCTCCTCCCTTGTTTGCTGGAGATGAATTGTTTGGTTTATCCTTCTCACCATACTGTCTTCTTCTGTTTGGATCTCTTGGACAAGTTTGATCACTGGTACACTCAAATTGGTAGGAAACATTGCTTCTGTTCCATAGACAAGCTGATATGGTGACATGCCAATGGATTTCTTAGTTGTAAGTCTATCAGCCCACAAAGCGTGCACTAACTTGTTATGCCATGACTTTTTGTTCTCTTCCAACAACTTCTTGATGATAGTCACCAGGATTTTGTTTGATGATTCAGCTAAGCCATTACCTTGAGGATAATAGGCAGTTGAATGACCAAGTGTTATTTGATACCTGTGAAAAAAATCAACCATTTTCTTGGATCCAAAAGCAACAGCGTTATCAGTGATTATTTTTCTTGGACAGCCAAACCGAGAGAGGATGTGATCTTCTAGGAACCTAATGATGACAGAATCTGTGGCATTCCTAGTAGGTATGGCCTCTATCCACTTAGTGAAGTAGTCCGTGGCTGTTAGGATCCATTTGTGTTGTGCAGAAGAAGCAGGGTGAATTTCTCCTATGAAATCTAGGCCCCATTGCATAAAGGGACCTTCAACTGTGATGGATTGTAGAGGTAAGGGGAGGAGCTTTCTTTTGCCTTCAAAAATCTGGCATTTGTGGCAGGAATTATCATCTTATGGATGTCATTGAAGAGCGTAGGCCAGTAGCAACCAATCCTGAGTATTTTGTTTGCAGTGGCCTTCCAGTTCATGTGGCCTCCACACTCTCCTGCATGGAATTCTTATTTAATCCTCTTTGCCTCATTTTCAGGCAAACATTTAAGCAATAGGCCATTTGGATTTTTCCAGTATAAGCCTTCATTCATTATGCAATAGCTTCTGGATTTTAGCTTTAAGAATCTGGCCTTGGTCTTTGATAGTTCAGGAGGGGCATTGGAGGTGTGTAAGCACATACAAAATGTCAGAATACCAAGGAGAGCTCTGAAACTTCTCCTCAACAGTGGGATCAGGCAATCCCTGCTGCTCGTCCAAGGCATCTACCATGTTGATGTCAAGGGCTTGTAGATTTGATTCAGCCATTAGTTGAGCTAAGCCCTGACCTTTAATCAGTTTGGTGGGTTTTATCTCAAGGTCGTACTCTAAGATCACAACGATCCATTTGCCCCTCTTCCCATCTAGGTCTTGGGACAAGATGTCTTTAACCATTATATTTGGCACATAGGCTATGGTGTGGGAATGCAGTATGTACACCCTAAAGTCTTTCAAGGCCTTAACCAGAGCATATGCCTATTTTTCCATTATGTTGTATTTCAAGGGAGCATCCCTGAGTGCTTTGCTGAAGAAAGAAATGGGTTGTTCCATTCCCTCTGGGTTTTTCTGCAGCAGAACTGCAGCTATTGTATGCTCGGAGGCAAATGAAAATATCAGGAAATCTTTTGAGAAATCTGGGCTGATTAGGACAGGAGCCCAGGTGAGTTCAAGTTTAACTGATTCAAAAGATTTCTTAGCTTCAACAGTCCACGTAATTCCTACACCTTTCCTTAACATGTTTGTCATATTCCTAAGGTGTTCAGCTAACTTGGGAATAAACCTCCTGAGGAAATTGATTTTCCCAATGAAGGACTGTAACTCCTTGATGTTTCTCGGGTGTGTGATTTGTAGTATCCCCTCAACTCTTTATGGGTATATCCTAATCCCCTTTTCAGATATGATGTGGCCAAGAAGTTTTCCTTCCTGTAGCCCAAATACAGTCTTTTTAGGATTCAATGACAGACTGAGCCTTCTACATTTTTCAAAGACCTTTCTTAGATGTTTTAGGTGTTCTTCTTCAGTCTTGGAATAAACTGTTATGTCATCCAGGTAGATGACAATGAAGTGCCCTATCTCATCGAACAAATCTATATCCGTCGCTCTTTGGAAGGTTGCACCAGTGTTCATCAGTCTGAAAGGCTTTTTAACATACATAAAGGTGCCCCATGGAGTGGTAAAGGCTGTCTTGAGTTGATCTTCTGGGATTACTAAGACTTGGTTGTAACCTAAAAAACCATCTAGCAGGGAAATCCTTTTTGAGCCTGCTACCCTCTGAAGAATATGTTCCATTTTTGGCAAAGGGTAATTGTCTTTGAGTGAGGCTCTATTAAGATTCTTGAAATCTATGCATAATCTGATCTCACCTGTTTTCTTTCTCACAACCACTAGGTTTGACACCCAATCAGAGAACCTCACAGGAACTATTATGCCTGCTTCATACATCTTCTTAATCTCTTTTTCAACTGCAGGCAATTGCTTTGGGTTTATTCTGCGAAGTTTTTGTCTATAGGGCTTCTGATTTTCTTTCAAGGGTATTTTGTGTAGTATAATGTTTGTGTCATAGGCCTTTAAGTCCTCATAGCTCCAAGCAAACACATCAATGAATTATTTGAACAAGTCAATGTATTTCTTCTTCATTTTTGCAGGCAGGGACTTAGCCAATTTAATCATCTTGGGCTTCTCTTCAGTGCCTATGTTGTATTCCTCGACATCAGAGTCTGCATGTTCTATAGTGGGCTTTTTTGCTACATCATCAAAGTCAAAAAGGTCCTCTAAAGGCGCCAGACCTCGGGGTATATTCTTATCTTTGGTCTGCAGCACCTCTACTTCCTCACTATCTCTGTTTCCGCATTTTTCGTTTGGATTTCCAATTTTTTCGTTCAAAGCGTTTATTTCTATGTTACAAGGTGGTTATCCCTCCTCTGAGGACTCTTCACTTAGGCAGCTACTGTCAGATTTAGAATCTGAATCAGAAAATTCAAACTTGTCTCTGCCTACCGGGAAATCTTCAATCTGTTTATCGCCCTCAAAGACCTGCCAATATTTTTCATTGTCCGGCACTACAGGTCTGAATGATGATCTGTTTGTCGCTAGGATTCTTAGGGTATGAACTAGCCACGCAGGCTAATCCATTTGCAATTATGTTTTGACTCCTAGGGACAAACACTAATTCGTATTCTACAAAGGTTTTCAGTATGTCCATAGCATCGTTCCTATATGCTCTTAGCCTAGGATGTTTCACTGTGTATTCGCCATTCACCTGTTTAATGATCAGCTCAGAGTCTCCACGCACAGTGATCTTACGGGCCCCTAACTTTCTCAACAGATTGAAGCCTAGGATTAGAGCCTCATACTCTGCAATATTGTTTGTACATTTGAAGTGCAGGTTACATGCATGGATTTTTGCGTAGTCACTCTCTGTGTTATGCACCCACACTCCTGCTCCTGCAGTTCTCTTGGTGCATGACCCATCGAAATTCATTTCCCATAAAGGCTCGTTCTCGAGTTTACCATTGTTTCGTTCTTGATGTGGTGTATGAGTTTGCGGAGAGTGACTAATCAATTGACTGCATTTTATTTCTGGTTTACTCTGAGTTTTTGTTTCAGTGCATTGTTCAAAGTTTTCTACGTCTTTCTCCTCCAAGTCTAGAGTAGCCATTATGTCAAAGTCCATAGGCTCTGTTTCATTGAGTATATCTCTGCTTGTATCTATGTTTTTTGATTATGGTTCTCCCAAAGATTCATCATTGCAGAAGATAAAGGAGTCCAGGTCTGTGTGTACAGAGTAAAGAGGAGAATTTTCAGGCTTTTCAGGGCTACTAACCACGAATTTCATTTGTGCCTCCCTGTATAGTCTTCTAAGTTGGCTAAAAACAGGAATTATGGCGTAGGCCCCATCCATCTGCATTGTTCCTTGCAGTTTGGCTCCCCATGATCTTGACAGCAACATACCATACTTAGGTGGCACATCTGCCACCACAACATCCATGACCATACATTTTGCTGGAATCTGGGTTAGGCTTACACACAGGTCTTTGATTAGGCCCAGAAATTTTACTCTGCTAGAGTCAAATGAATATAAATTTTTATAAGGAAGGGTTATCTCTAGGCCTAATCTTTCCATAACTATCTTAGGCATCAGGTTGTGTGAGGCCCCAGAGTCATGCATTTCATTGTGAAGGATCTTATCATGGATATTAAGACTGATATAAAAAGGGGGAACTACCGCTTCCTGAAATTTCCCTTCAATCTTTGGACCAAACAGAAGGATTGGTTGGTCATCACTCAGGCTGACAGTGTCACTATTTTCACCTAGGTTCAAAGCTTTCAAAATTTGGCCTTTATATACATCCTGAGTGGCCAACTCAGAGAGTGGGACAGATATTTTAATTTTTGCAATCTCACTTTCTAGATTGAAAGTGGACTGACTCTTTGGAATGTTCGACTCTGTTTTGTTAGCCACTGCCTTGATGGCTGAATCAGTGTGCTGATTCTCATTATGTACAGTGTTGATGATAGTTTTATCAGGAGCACTAACTATAGTGCTAGTACTGCTAGTTGGTTGAGTTTGTTTCTCACTGTTTTGGATGTCCCTTTCTTTGTTCTTCCCAGAACTTTTAGCTGCTGATTTGTTACCTTCAGTAGTCACTTTAGAAGGTTTCTTAGGTCTTTTCTTGATGGTAATCTCAGAAGCTTTGGGTTTGGAATTATTTAGGCTTTTCTTGCTCCTAAGTTCATACTGTCTGACCTGCATGATGGCATCTTCAAATCCAAGTCTGTAATCCTCAGATTCTGATCTTTCCTCATCCCAATATGAGGGTGAGGGCTGATATTCTTCTGTGTAACAGTTATGGATTGAATCTTCTATTTCAAACATGTGTATTGTGTTCCCTTCAGACTCTTCTATGGCTCCCTCATCTTCATCAAGAAATTTCTCTTGGAATGGGGGAATAACTTATTGATCTGACTCTCTTTGTCTGTTGGGAGTGGTGTTGTTTCTTCTAAAGTTTTGGTTCTGGTTATGACTTTGGTTTCTGTTTTGATTGCTAACTGTGACAACCATTTTTTCCATCATTTGCTGTAGCTTTTCCATGTTTTTGGATATGCGGTCATAATCGGGGTCAGATGTGGAAGCTACAATGTCATCTCTATATGTTACCCTCTTCTCAGCTCTCAATCTTGCTTTCTTATCAATCAGATTTTCCTCTACACTCACTGCTCCCTTTTGCATGTCTTCCAATGTGTTGTAATCCCTCTCCCTAAGCTAGTAGGCCATGTCAGCATCTAAGCCTTCAGGGTATTTCACTAGAACCATACCTAGGGGAGGTTTCATGTGTGGTGGAAGAGAATTATAAACATTGTTAAACCTTGCAGAGTAGTCCTGGACACTCTCTCCTACATTTCTTTTCAGGTTCTTGTATTCTGCTAGGATTTGGAGAGGGTTGGCCTTAACTTCCCATTTGTTTATGAAAGTTTGATATAAAGCAGGAAGGTCTTGGATACTATTAGGAGGTAGGCTTTTGAACCATTTTTTCACATCACCTCCTAAGCTCTGGGCAAAGATTCTCATTTTGACTATATCATCATCTATTTCCATGTACTCAAATGAATCCTCCATCCTACCTACATGGTGTTGAGCTGTGGTGGACTCTTTTGTAGCGAAGTGTGGGATCTTTGACTGATAATCATTGGGTAAGGGCACTAGAGGCTGGGGTAAAACTAGAGGTGCGTACCATGCTGCCTTGATGATGTTTTGATGAGGTAAAGGGTTAGCTTGAGCAGCTGGTGTATGGATGACAGGGATATTATGACCAGCAGAAGACTGATGAGCTGATCTAGGATGACTGAGTCCCAAGTTTTGAATGAAGTGAATATCAGGGGGTGAGGATGGAGGGGTCTGTCTATCCCAAAGGTGTTTACCACTTTGAGGTGGTGAACCAGGAAGCTCACTGTCTGGCTGGTCTAGGACACTGAATGACCTAGCTCTTGGTAGTCTGTTTGGTAGATCTAGGTCAAAAGGTGGGACTAATAGAGCTGTGAAGTCCTCTGGTGTAGAATTAGATCTATGGATGTGGCTAGACATAGTTGTTCCTTTAGGTGTAGGAGATCTCTTGAGGATGCCCTCAGGGTTATCAACTATTTCAGGTGGGTTTGGATTAGGGTAAGCTCTTGTGTGAATGGTTATTGGAGACAGAATGTTGCTTACTAACCAAGCAGCTTAACCCTACTTGTTACTTCTATTGTGGTTGATGTTGTTCTAGAGGCTGGTCTCCCAGTGGAGTTTTTGATCTTTAAAAAGCTATGGAGTCGCCAGGTGGATGGTTTAGAATGCTTCTGGGGGTACAATGTCCACCACAGTGCTTATGAGATGTCCCTTTTCAAGGATATCTTCAAAACACAGAAAACTCTAACCAGAGATTGACTGGGAGGGCGTTTACCAAATGTGTCACCCCCGAAGAGGATGAGATCCTGAGACTACCTGGCCCTTTCCAGACTCTGTCTAAGAGTGTGGGATAAACAAAATAAATGGTATAGAGGTTGGTCTGTGAATAGGAGTGTTTTACTGCCAACCTAGCCAGATATTATAGGTTTCTGAGGTTCTTATGATGTAGTAAGATGGGAAGTACTCAGATTCTCCCCAGCGAAGTCGCCATTATGTTGGGGTTCCCATGTTTTGGCCAGGTTAGCAAGACCAAAAGATGAGACAACATCAAACCACTTTCAGACCTCAGGATCTAGCCCTCCTGGGTCCAAAGAGGGATCTCTCTATGATTATCAAAGGTGTATGTCTTGGAAGTTTAAGGGTTAAGATATTAGGCTAGTTATAAGGCTCGGAGCTTGTTTGTTTGATTGTTTGTTTGGTTGTTGGGAATCAGGAAAGAAGGGTTCCGTATGGTACAAGGCTGAGCAAAGAGGATTCTTGGCAAGGGAAGGATGATTTTAGGGAACATTCAAGACCATTGGGCAATGGAGTCAGGAAAGGGTTTACTTGCTATTCAATGTGCAGGCTTTCAGTTGGGCTAGTCATCTAAAGAATTGGATCTTAAAGATGATAGTGTGGCATGAAATGGTAAGAGAGGGGGAAACAATAAAGATTTAGAATACATAGTTAAAGACCTGAGATCAGAGAGAGACTTTGAACTCTCAATGCTTCAGCCTCTAGCTGGAGGGATCTTGAAAAGGTTCAATTAATATGAAAAGCATCCTAGTGAGATAGAGACAGGGTTCTAGACCTCCCAGTGTTCCCAATTCATTCAATTAAATCTTGACAAGAACATCTAAGAACGGATTCCTATAATTCATACATCAACTAGCAGGCAATGACATCCACTACACTGGTTAAATTAACTGAAATCAACTCTTAGATAACACATTTAGTAGAAAACGTTAAACGCAAGGAGAGAAGAAACATAGGGTACCTAACAAGGGTAAATCCTATGCCAGATTTCTGATGTGATCCAGTAGAAATGAAATGAAATGAAATAAAACACAGAGATAGAAAAACATCACCGCAGCTTTAGATCGGGATCCAAAGAAATGTGCTTGTCATATTAAAAAACAACACCAATCAGGTACAACATTACCAATAGCTTGATATTCAATTTGAAAACATCTTCTTCATCCTATCTTACAACTTTACACAGAGACTATGTCTCAAAAGAAACAACTTGTAATTCTCCGATAACCGATCAACAACCTTTACAATGAGTTTCTTCCTTATTTTTATAGCTGAAAGATGAGCAGAGGAGATAGGTGAAACACTAAATGAAGCATTAAAACTCAGAAAATAAAGGGGGCCGAAACCCATTCAGTTTTAAATCTTGTGCATTTATCTCTGGCACTCTTTGGGTGAAAGAATGATCTTCTTTAGGCTTCCATTTACTTCGGTATGGCTCTGATGCACTTTTCTGTAGTACTTTTGGTGAATAAACAAAAAAGATAGATAAATGACTTTGAGGTCTACCATGCTGCATAACAAATTCTCTGGTAGCATAGGATTGTTCCGCCAGGGTGGAAATCTTCTAAGGAACACGGTAAATAAGGGAACGATATGGGCACTTTGTCCTTTCACAGGTATGTACGTTCTACTGATGTAGCTACCCTGATAGTATTGTCTTCTGTGCGCTAGGCCTTTGAGAGATCCAAGGGGTCTTCGATCTGGTACCTTGCCTTAAAATAATTGGATTAAGGCTCAAAATATTCAATGATAGGCCTTAAACACTCTATTTTTCCCACTGATACTCTTTGTCGCTTCCACGTTTTGCCTCTGACTGCAAAATCTATGCTTTAATGGCTTTGGGGAAGATTTTATAGAGTTTAAACTCTGTTCCTTTAATGCAAGCCCTGTCACACGTCTTCTCAGACCTTTCTTCATGTGTTAGGTCTCTGAACATGGTCTTCCTGTGTTCTATGCAACTGTACAGAGACTGTGAATCATGGCGGTTTTCTGTCGCTCGTACCCTGCAAAAACACGCAACTCTGTTATGAAATCCATGCATAGGGGAGGATGGGGATAATGATAGCGTGGAAGTGTTAAAAACGGTGGTTTTAAATGAACCAATGGTGAGCAATGCAGTGATATGGCGTAAACAGTGACTAATAGGGTTTTGGTGGAGAAATGCGTGTGGACCGTTTGATCATGGTCTAGTGGCGAAGATCGACGGCAGAGATTACACAGTGGGATGGTTTATGAGGTTGGGTGGAATGCATTAAAATGAATGAAAATGTAATGAAAATGATCGTATGTGGTCAAACCCGGCATGGGCAGAGGGCGATTCATTCAGGACAGTTGGATCTCGGGAGGGTATTGACGGCTGCGATCCAATCGGAGGGGAGAGATGGGAGGGTCGGCTGTCCAATTGAACAATGGTGTGATTGGTTTATGGCCGTTGGATCTCGGACTAACAGACGGTCGAGATTGGATCGGGGAGATTGCAATCGCAGAGGGCAGAAGGTGGAAACAATTGAAAAATGCGATTGTGATTGAAGCGGGAAAGCGCGGGCCGTCGGATCAACAGGAGAATCAACGGCTAGGATGGGATCGGCGAATGCATTTGGGTGGCGCATTTAGAACTTGTGATTACGATGGGAGCGATTGAGCACCAGCCGTCGGATCTGGGTCGGGATCGATGGAGGAGATTGGATCGGTGGGGAAAAGAATGGGGCGACGGGACGAGATGTGATAGGATCTGGGCCGTTGATTCCGAATGGATGGACGGCTGTGATTTGATCAGGCAATCACAATCGGGGGGAAACAAGGGGTGGCACGGTGAAAGTTCCGATTGCGATCGGAGCGGGAGTGTGATTAGATCCAGGGCGTCTGATCAAATGCTAGATCAACGATGGAGATCGTGGCGGAGGCCTTAAAGACCAAAACCCAATCGCATTGGAGTTTTTCATATAACAAAGAAACGCGCTCCTCTGAAAGTTGCGATTGCGATTAGCACTTCGAGTCCTTTGCGCCTGGTTCTGGCGCGGGGTCACGTGGGGAAGTGGTTTACGGGCTGGCAGAAAAGGGGCTAGGCCCTATTATATGGAAAAGTGGGTTTTTGGCCCTTTTTTAGTGCGTTTCAAGGCCGGGAAAGGGTAACGATAGAGGGAAAAAAGGGGAATTAGACCAAACAAGGGGTGAATGTAGGATTTAAGGGAATTTTGGGAGGATTTAGAGCGTAAAGGGGGACTTTGAAAAAGGGGAAAAAAGGGTTAAAATGGGATATTTCTTCAGGGATACAAGGGGCAAATAAAGGCCTTTTTTTAGCACAGTTTTTTATCATCAGTGAGGCTTATTGACTCAAGAATATCAGAGGGAAACAATCAAAGGGCAGGGAATATGAACGGGCTTCAAGGATGATGTGTTTTCAAGGGAAATACATTCCTTGAAGGCTCATAAAACAAATTAGCCCCTTGCTTGCTTGTCAAGGAATTTATAGGGTTAACATGGCTTTACAACCTAATAAATTTCAGTTTCAAAGCAATCTCCTGAAAATTTTTAAGTTGAAACTGTTTCCGTTGAAGGAAAAGTAGATGATGTTAGTTTAAGTTCAGCTAAAAATATCACTCAGTTATTACTTATTAAATCATAAAAAAATATCATTCCGGTGAAAGAAGATGATTTAGGTGTCAGTGAAGAGAATCAGAAATCATAAACTTTTGAACTGACAGAATGAGAATTAGAACAGGTGTTGGAAATTGCACCCTTTCTAGATAGAGCTATTTTAATTAAGGAAGACATAAAAACAATTTTGAGTTTTCTCCAAACTCACCCAGAAGATCATTCTTCTTTTATTCCACAACATGAGTATTTTCCTTTGTCTCAAAACCCAGGTGTTGGCTCATATTCTTCTCACCAAGAAGGAGGTAACCCTCCTGAAAATTTGACTTTTAGTCTTTCTGACTTTTTAGCCCAGAAAAACAGACTTGAAGATACCCTAATCCTACAAGAATCAACATCTGAAACTGATTCTCTTGGAGAAATTGAAATAAAACCTTATGCTATCCATCTCTTTGAAAATCCATTATTTTCTACTCCACAAGTTGAAATTTCTAGCAGTAAAACTTCTATGTCAGGAAGCTTACCATTTGTACCTCAGCAAATCATGGCTCATCCCGTTCCTACAAGTATGCAACAGATTTTTGCTACAATATATGCACCACTCGTCCTTCCTCAACCTTTGCATCCTCTTCCTCAAGGGGATTACTTGAAATATTTTCCTAAATACACAGGAGAGGGAGAAAGAGTGTTTGCTGAAGAACACCTAGTTTCCTTCTACAGTTATGTTAATAACCAAAATGTTGAGCATGAAGATGTTTGGTCTAGATTTTTTGTGCAAAGCTTAGATGGTGAAGCTAGGAAGTGGTTCAGAAATTTTCCACCCAATTCAATAACATGAATAGATGACTTGGAAAAAGTTTTTACAAAATAATGGGGTGACAGAAAAGATTATTTGTATTATCTCACAGAATTTAGGACATTAAAGAAACAAACTGATAACTCATTAACAGATTTCACCAAGAGGTTTAATAAAGTTTATCAGAAGATTCCTGTAAAGGTTAAACCCCCTGAAACCACAAACATGATTACAATTGTCAATGCTTTAGACTCCAAATTTGTATTATGGTTGAGAGATGAGAAGCCTCAAACATTGGTGGGTATGCAGAAATCTGCCATTGGAGTACAATCTAGTCGTATGGCCACTAACAAACTGAAAATTGAAGAAGGGAAGGGGGAAAAAGATAAAAAGAAAATGAAAGAGGAGAAACCATCTTCCTCCTCTAAAACCTTCACAACTGAAGAAAAGCTAGATCAAATGTCTAACTTGATAAAAAATCTTGCTTCTAAAATGACAAAACTGGATTTAGAAAGTAGGCTTGTTGCTAGGCCCATCCAAAATGAAGGAAACATGAATTAGGCTCCTTTTAGGAGACGTTTTCAGTCCCAAAAAATTTTACAACGCCCAAGGAGAAATCTCGATGATCAAAATGTTCAGCCTCCATTGAATAATTTTGCTGAAGAAAATCAAGAAGAAGAAGTAGAGGATGAAGAGATAAACCTTATCGGAGAGACATCACAGTCAACTTGTTTAAATTTACAGGAATATGAAAATCAGTCAAGAATAATTTTATTTTTAGATGATCAGGAAGCTCATATCCATGCTCACAATGAGAAAAAAAAACCTGAAAATCAGATTAGAAATTATCCTTTGAGGTCAAAAGGGGTTGTCCAACGACCTCAAGAAAATCAAGATGCTAAAAAAAGTGTTGTCAAGAAAAAAGAAAAGGTGAATGATGTTCCTTCATCATCCAACCCTACTCCAATCATTAAAATAATTGCTGAAAACAAAGATTCAACCCTGCTCAATTTCAGTTTTAAATATAAATTGAATAAGATCAAGATTCCAGTCCCACTCTTAGAGTTATTGAAAAATCAAGATTACAGAGAATAATTCAAAAGTATGCTTCAACCATCCTTTTATCCTGACTCTGTCAATCTTGAAGATGAACATCCTACTTTTTTTATAGGAAGCCATGTCCTGGAACAAAATGATGACAATTCACCACTGTTTTACCTTTCTCTCAACATTCATAACAAATTGCTACATAATTTTCTAGTGGATTCTGGGGCCTCTCACAATTTGATGCCCAAGAAAGTGATGGATGAGTTAGGACTAGAAATTACCAAATAGTATCATGACCTCTATACTTTTGATTCCAAAAGGGTCAAGTGTTTAGGGGTAATTAAAGACTTGGTGATTTCTCTTACCTAGCTTCCTATGAAGAGTCTAGTGATGGACATAGTAATTGCTGATATGCTATCAAGATTTGGGATGCTCCTTTCTAGTTCTTGGTCCAAAAAGCTGGGAGGAACTCTTCAAATGAACATGACATATGCCACCATCCCATTTTTTGGCGGATAATTTAGAAGACTGTATAGAGAAACGTAGATGGCTTATATCATAAGTGAAAAAAAATCCATATATGCAGAAGAAAAGGATTTGAGGTCTTATATTTTGCATATTTTTGTTGATGATAGTCAGTTTAAGCCTAAAATTAATAAAAAAAACAACTACTCTCTTCAAAAAAACAAAATTCAGAAGTTGAGCAGATCTGGAAATTGTATTTTGATGGAGCCTCGTCAAGAGAAGGATCAGGGGCTGGTATGGTCCTTATTTCTCCCACTAAGAGGGTAGTGACCTTATCATACAAATTGAACTTTTCCATTACTAATAATACTGCTAAATATGAATCATTAATCCTGGGAATGAAGGCAACAAAATATTTGGGAGCAGAGCAGTTGACCGTTTTTGGTGATTCAGAGTTGGTGGTACAGAAGGTAAGAGATAACTATCAAGTAAAGAATTTAAAGCTGAAAACTTACATAAATGAATTTTGGGATTTGATTGAACATTTATTTTTAGAATTCAATTTGAATTTTGTTTCCAGAGAATAAAATGAAATGGCAGATTTATTGGCCATTGCTACAAGTAATTTCAAGGCCCCTCTTGATGTCAAAGCTACTTATTATATTCAGATTAAAAACATACCTTCCATTCCTTACAATATCAAACACTGGCAAGTGTTTGAAGATGATAAATAAATTCAGAAATTTATGGAATGTATGGAGGAGTTTTCAGAGATTCAAATTGACAATGAACAAGACACAACTGAAGCTCAGGACATTCAAAAATACTTTCGCTGGGAAACACATTATTGAGCTGAAAACAAATTTCATTCCTAAAGGCTTGGTCCCTTTAGAAAGACTGTTTGATAATAATGATATCTTTTTGAACCCTGACAGCAAGATGGATGGAGAAAGTACATTTGATTGTAACATTGGTATTGAAAGTCAACCTAAATATGTAAAAGTTTCTAAATTTCTTCCTGAAGAAACTAGAACTAAGTATGTCAAGTTGTTGAAGCAGTATGCATATATTTTTTCTTGGTCATATAATGATTTGAAAACATATGACAGAAGCATAATGGAGCATAAAATTCCTCTCAAATTAGAATCTAAACCTTTGGCACAAAAGATAAGGCACCTCAATCCTATGTTTCTCTCTATTATTGAGAAAGCACTCAGAAAAATGTGGGAAGCTAACATAATTCTACCTTTAATATTTTCCAATTGGGTAGCTAATATAGTCCCAGTTCGAAAGAAGAATGGAAAAATCAAAATTTGTGTTGATTTTTGAAATATGAACCAGTGTTCACTAGAGAATAATTATCCCCTACCCAAAATGGATCATATTTTGCAGAAAGTTGTGGGTTCAAAGAGGATGTCAATGATAGATGGCTTCCTAGGATATAATCAAATTTCAGTTGACAAGAAAGACAGGGAGAAAACAACCTTTACTACACCCTGGGGAACTTTCATGTACAATAAGATGCCTTTTGGTTTGATGAATGTAGGTGCAACATTTCAACGAGCAATGGATATTGCCTTTGCAGGAGATAAAGACTGATTTGTTGTCATTTATTTAAATGACATAATAGTCTTTTCAAAATCTAATCATGATCATCTAAAACATTTGCAACAAGTGTTCAATAAGCGTAGAAAATTTGGGTTATCTCTAAACCCAAAGAAATCATGCTTTGTTGTCCAAGAAGGAAAACTACTGGGACATGTAGTAACACAAAATGGCATTTGCATTGACCCAGGGAGAGTTGAAGCCTTTCAGAAAAGTAGTTTGGCCATAAATAACAAAGATTTGCAATCATTCTTGGGTAAGATTAATTTTTTGAGGCGTTTTGTTCCAAATTTTGCTGAATTGATTAAGCACATAGATGTTTTGTTATAGAAATATGTAAAGTTTAAGTGGCAAGATGAAGCAAAAGACTCTTTCTTGGCAATCAAATTTGTTTTTACTGAAGCCCCAGTATTAATTAGCCAAGGTTTTGAAAAGGATTTTCTAACATTTTCATATGCTTCTGAAGAAACTATTGCAACAAACTTACTTCAAAAGAACAAGGAGGGCTTGGAGTAGCCAATTTCATTTTTCAGCCGTGCATTGAGAGATGGTGAATTGAAATAAAATTTAGTTGAAAAACAAGAATATGCATTAGTGAAGGCTCTTAAGTATTTTCGAATTTATGTGTTGCATTCCAAGATTATTTCTTTTGTACTAGATATTACTATCAAGGATGTGTTGTTACAACTTGACACAGATGGTAAGACAAGAAGATGGTTGACAAAAATTCTAGAGTTTGACATTGAAATCGGGCCTACTAATTTGATCAAAGGACAGGGTTTGGCCCATTTAATGGAATAATCAAACTGCAAAGCTCTGAATCTGAATATGGAGGTGGCTGAGGAAACAAATAAGGAAGGTACTACTGATTATCCTGACATATTTTATTCCAATTGGTACAAGGATATAGTGTATTTCTTGTTAAATTTCATATGTCCTCCAGAAATGGAAAAGTAAAAGAAGAGAGATTTTAAGTTGAAGGCTGTTAAATATTACATTTTGGAAAATCAACTTTATTGGAAAGACCCTGTAGGAGTTTTTTTGAGAGGTCTAGATGAGGTTGAATCCCAGGAAGTTATAGCAGAAATACATGCAGGAGTATGTGGCGGACATTTCTACTGGAAGGCCACTACAAAAAAGATTTTAAGAGCTGGTTATTACTGGCCAACTCTTTTTTCTGATGTTTTTTCCAAGGTCATAGCTTGCATTGAATGTCAAAAGTTTGTTGGTAAGAAAAAGCTACTCCCACTACCTCTGATTCCCATTTCAGAAGATGCTCCTTTTCAGCAGTGGGAGTTGTATTTCATTAGTGAAATACATCCACCATAATTAGGACAACACATGTGGATTATTACATCCATGGATTATTTCACCAAGTGGACTAAGGTCATTCCAACTAGAAATTCCACCGACACGGTAATCATCAAATTTTTGTTGGAAAATATTATATCTAGATTTGGTTGTCCTCAAAGGTTAGTGACTGACAATAAAATGGATTTCAAATCTTCCAAGATGAATAGTTTGTCAAAAGTAAAATGTTTACTTGACTCATTCTACACCTTATTACCCTAAAGGTAATGGGCTGGATGAGTCATCAAATAAAAGTCTAGTGAGAATTATTAAAAAGATGATGAATGAAAACAAAAGAAATTGGGATACTCAGCTGGTTCATGCTCTTTGGGTAGATAGCGTGAGTGTTAAAAGATCAATTGAAGCTTCTCCCTTTCAGATTGTCTATGGTGTTGATGTTGTCATGCCATTGCATTTAGCTCTACCTGTCATGAAGTTTCTACAAGATTAATTTGATCATTCAAACCCATGCAAAGAAGGATGTTGCAGTTAATAGAAGTTCAGCAAAGTCAGGAATCTATGATAAACAAAAGAGAAAAATACAAGTCCAAGGTAAAATTTGTCTTTGATAAGAAGGCGAAAAATCAAAAATTTCAAGAAGATGATTTGGTATTGCGTTGGGATGCAACGAGAGAAGACTATGGGAAGCGTGGTAAGTTTGATAATTTGTGGTTTAGGCCATTCAAGGTTGCCCAAGTTTTGGAAAATAATACATTTCTTCTCAAACATTTATATGATGATAAATTAGCTGAAGGTCCAGTTAATGGTCATTATCTCAAAAAGTTTTTTGTTTTTTGAGTCAGTCATTCCCTCCATTGTAAATATTCGAAGTGATGTTTTTCATCAGAATCCATGCCCAATGGTGTTTATGTTTGTAAATAGAGTTAGTTTCATTACAATCAATAAGATTTTATTTCTTTCATTAGCTTCTAAAATTTTAAAAGACCTGGAAGTTAAAGGCACTGAATCTACATTCCTTGAAGCCTCATAGGGAGGACTTCATCCCCAATAAGAGCCACTATTAACACTACAATTTTTTCAAAAAAAAATCAAGTCTGGTCATCTTTGTAAAGTTTTGTCTTTGATCCTCTTCTGTCTCCTAACTCATGGTGAAGAACCTTGGAGGATTAAATTCTATGAGTCCTTGTTACTTTGTAATAAAATTACAAAGGATTTCTAAGTCTAATACTCTATTTATGTTATAAAGTTGATAGGGTAGAGTCACTTTGAAATAGGTCTTTTAACTTCTTTAGTGGTTGAAGTCATAGGTTTTCATCTGAAAAAAGAGTCTTATCCTTTCACCATCATTTATTTCCAAGGTCAGAAGCAAAGTGTTAAGTTCATGAGTCCAGTAAAGAATAACACAAAACATTAGTTGTTCTTTCCATGAAAGACAACTATCATTTTCAAAAGTTATGGTTCCACGGGAAAGCAGTCTTTTTCAGGAGGATAGTAATTTCCTACAAATTTATACAAAGGAGCAGAGGAAATATTATTTAACTGAACATAGCATTGCTATATGAATATTAATAAAATGTTGAAGTATAAGGTGTTGCATATCTAAAGAGTACTAATTTTTCATTTGAGAGATGAATTAAAATGTGATCATTTTATGCCAAGGTTATGCCACTATATTGCTACATACAAAAAGGTATAGGTGTCATAAGCACAAGTACGAGTAGGAATAATAAAAATAAGTGATAGAGTTGGTTAAGTAAGTGGCAATGGTTTTAAATTATTACTGTGATTCGTGTCATTCTTGTATAAATTATACAGCGTGCATCTATATCTTGGATTCACCTGATCTAACAATGTACTAAAGTTAAATATCAAATCGCTTCTACAAATATTTTGCTGAATTAAAAGAAGAATCAAAAATCACATGAAGTAAAGAAGAACAAAATCACACACAACACAGATAATTTACCGGGGAAAGCTTAAAACTAAAAACCCCACTAACTTTTATTTTATATTCCACATGGATCATGAAACAATTACATACAAAAATTTTCTCAGAAGAGCCCTAGAGCAACAAGATCAAAGCATGTTTTCAAAACTACTTAAGAAACTCAACCAAGCAGTGACACTTCATTCAGAAAATATACTCTCTCACAGGTCTTGTTATCACTTAAGAAAGGAAAAAGTAAAGTATCAGAGGATATTATAGAGGAAGAGCCTACTTTATCTCAACTACTATCATCCATTGGCTCCTCAGCTAAGAAAATGAAGAGAAGCTGTGACCATTCATACTCCTCTTATGAAGATAGCGGTGATGCGAATATATCAAATCATGTGCAGAGAGGAGAATCAGGCATATTCCTACATGGAGGTAAAAAGCACTAGTATATTCCAAATCCCTACATCCTAAAATTTCCACTGGGCTAAAACAAACTCGAATAACTTGACAGCTTATTTCTAACCTGTGCATCAAGAGATGAGACTATAAATGTTGATGATAGTCGAAAAGATAAGACCAAAGAAGAAAGACTTCGGTAGGGGTCAAACAACGAAGGAATTCGAGCCAAGTGACTAAAGCTAAGGCCATTAGAATTTTTTCCTCCAAATTGGACCTTTGAAGAATGAAGAAATGGGGTTTTTTAAGAATCTTTTCATTTTTGGGTTTATTTTCTATATTTTCCGATATAGCTACTTTGTTCAATAGGGGTAGCTATTATTTTTGAATATTAATATATGATGGAAAGAAGCTAATTTTTGGTTAATTATCACATTGATGACATCAAAGTAGGTAAAGTGGAGGATATTTCTATTATGGTAGATGTTGCGGATCAGATAAACTTCAGGGTGGTTAATCATTCTTATATTTAAGTAGATATGCAAACATGTGTTCACAAGTATTTTTTTCAGTTGTTAAACTCCACCATTTTGGGAAATAGTTTTAATGAGCTACGAGGTAACTCAGCCACATTTATTCAGCTAGATTAGCTCCATTATGCTACACCTCATCTCGTTTCTATTTTTATTTTTTCCTTTAATATTTTAGATGAACTCTACCTTACGTAGAGAATTGTAATAAATTCCTAAAATAGAGTTCTACTTTTTGGGGAGACTCTTACACAAAGCTCCTAAATTTTGTATAAATATGATGTAATACAAAGAAAGAAGGGTTTGATGATTGTATCTTGCTTAGCCTATTGTGTTACACATTTTCATATATATAATATATCAACGGTACTCTTGAGGACTTATGGCAGTTTGTTATGTGTATTGTTTTTCTTATCTCATGTGCTTCTATACTTGAATTCATTAGTTTGAGATTGTAGTGTGATATATGTTAAATGTTTTTATCAGTCTCATGTTATACCTGTACATAATTATCAAATCTTGTTAGTATTTCTTGGCAAGCATTCTTGATGAAATATGTGTGGTAAATTAAATGTGAGAATTCCTTGTGGGAGATATTTTTAATGTGTACAATGAGATTATTGTAAGAATTCTAGGAGCTTTCTTTCATTGATATACTGTCATTCTGAACTTTGTGTTATTTTTCTGTCCAAACAGTGGATTTCTATGTGATAGACGCACTATCCATCTACATGTCTTCCTAACCTCAGATTACCAATTACTCTTACTACCATATCAAGCCTTAGTACCCTCATATGTGTTAAAGATAGTTATATACTTGAAACATTTTCGATAGATGTAAGATTGAATCCACTTTCCACAATCCAATCCAAATCATAAATATCCCGGGGCTTAATATGTGTCTGGTCAAGCACTTTTCACAATCCAAATGATGATTACAACACTAGCATCTTTTGGTGTGTCTACTGGGAGTCGAAGATTTTGAATTTTTGTATTCTCCGAAAATTATTGCATGAATGTTTAGTACCGGTTTTTTAAGGTGAATAAAAAAATAGTCACTGATTCTGATAGTAAATGTCCACTTCTCAACTCCACAAAGAGGATTAGGGGTTTCAAGACCACCTACCAGAAGAAGAAGTCAGCGATCACCTCCTGTGATCCTAGTTTCTGATCGAGAGAATATAATAAAAAATACTAGAGGGAAATAGAAGTCAGCTAAAGTTGAACCTCATTCAGTGAAAAATATACGTTAAAAATACATTCCAAAAGAAAAGGTACCATCATCTACTTTACAACCTAATTAAATTTCAATTTCAAAGAAATCTCCTGAAAAAATTCAAGTTGAAATTGTTTCCGTTGAAGGCAAAGTAGATGATGTTAGTTACAATTTGTTGAAAATATCTGTCAGCTATCACTTAGTAAATCAGAAACAAATATCATTTCAGTGAAAGAAGAAGTTTTAGGTGTCAGTGAAAAATCAGAAATCAGAAACTTTTGTACTGACAGAATGGGAATTAGAACAGGTGTTGGAAATTGCACCCTTTCTAGATAGAGATATTTTAATTAAGGAAGACATAAAAGCAATTTTGAGTTTTCTCCAAACTCAACCAGAATATTAGTCTTTTTTCAGTCCCCAACAATAGTATTTTCCTCTATCTCAGAACCCAACTGTTGGCTCATATTCTTCTCACCAAAAAGGAGGTAATGCTCCTGAAAATTTGACTTTAAGTCTTTCCGACTTTTTATCCTAGAAAAAAAAAATTGAAGCTACCCCAATCCTAAAGAATCAACATCTGAAACTGATTCTCTTGGAGAAATTGAAATAAAACTTTTTGTTGTCCATATCTTTTAAAATCCATTATTTTCTACTCCAAAAACCAAAATTCCCGGTGAAACACGTATTAACCCAAGTTTACCATTTTATTTACCTCCAAGAGGCAGTCATTTTTATCTTGCCCCTACCAAAGTTCACCTTGATTGTTGCTACAAGGTATGTGTCACTTTCGTCCTTCCTCAACCTTTTCATCCTCTCCCTCAAGGGGATTACTTGAAATATTTTTCCTAAATACACGGGGAGAGGGAGAAGGAGTGTCTTATGAAGAACACCTAATTTCTTCTACGGTCCATGTTGATAACCAAATGTTGAGCATGAAGATGTTTGGTCTAGAATTTTTGTGGAAAGCTTAGATGGTGAAGCTAGGAAGTGGTTCAAAAATTTTCCACCCAACTCAATAACAAGAATAGATTACTTGGAACAAGTGTTTACAAAACAAAGGGGTGACAAAAAAGATTATTTGTATTATCTCACAGAATTTGGGGCTTTAAAGAAACAAAATAATGAGGCATTGGTAGATTTCACCAAGAGGTTTAATAAAGTTTATCATACGATTACTGTAGAGGCTAAAATCCATAAAACCACAGCCATGATTACATTTTCCAATGCTTTAGACTCCAAATTTACAGTATGGTTGAGAGCTGAGAAGCCTCAAAAATTGGAGGGTATGTAGGAAGCTATCATTGGAGTACAATCCAATCTTATGGCCTCTAACAAGCTGAAAATTGAAGAAGGGAAGGGGGGAAAATATAAAAAGAAAATTAAATGGGAGAAACTATCTTCCTCCTCTAAAACCTTCACAGCTGAAGAAAAGCTAGGTCAGATGTCTAACTTGATAAAATATCTTTCTTCTAAAATGACAAAATTGGAGTTGGAAAACATGCCTATTGCTAGGCCCATACAAAATGAAGGAAACAGGAATTAGGATCGTCTTAGGAGACATTTTCAGCCCCAAGAAATTTTACAACACCCAAGGAGAAATCTTGATGATCAAAATGTTCAGCCTCCATTGAACAATTTTTCTGAAGAAAATGAACAAGAAGAAGTAGAGGATGAAAAGATGAACATTTTCAGAGAGACATCACAGTCAACTTGTTTGAATTCTGAGGGAATATGAAGATCGATAGAGAATAAATTTATTTTCAGATAATCAAGAAGCTCATATTCATGGTCAGAATGAGAAAATACAACCTAAAAATCAGATCAGAAATTATCCTTTCAGGTCAAAAGGCGTTGTCCAACAAACTCAACAAAAGCAAGGTGTTGAAAAAATTGTTGCAAAGAAAAAAGAAAAGGTGAATGATGTTCCTTCATCATTTAAACTTGCTCCAATAATTAAAATAACTACTGAAAACAAATATTCAACCCTGCTCAATTCGAGTATTAAATCTGAATTGAATAAGATCAAGATTTCAGTCCCACTCTTAGAATTATTGAAAAATCTAGGTTACAGAGAATCATTCAAAAGTCTGATTCATCCATCCCTTTCTGCCGACTCTTTCAATCTTGAAGATGAACATCCTACTATATTTCTACGAAACCATGTCCAAGAACAAAATGATGAAAATTATCCTAAGAAAGTGATGGATGAGTTAGGGTAAAATTACTAAAGAATATCATGACCTTTATACTTTTTATTCCAAAAGGTTCAAGTGTTTAGGGGTAATTAAAGACTTGGTAATTTCTCTTACTGAGCTTCCTATGAAGAGTCTGGCAATGGATATAGTAGTTGTTGATATACCATCAAGATTTGGAATGCTCCTTTCCATATCTTGGACCAAAAAGCTAGGAGGCACTCTTCAAATGGACATGACATATGCCACCATCCCAGTTTTTGGAGGAGAATTTAAAAGGTTGTATAGAGAAACACACTATGGCTTATGTTAGCCTCCTATATCAATAGGTTTCATCTTTCATGATTGTCTTGATGGAAGTGTGGAATATGTTCAAACCTTCTTACTTGAGCAAAGGTGTTCCATATTCTAAAAAACCAAAAAAATACAAAAAAATTTAAAAAAAATGTAAGAGGGGTATACCCTAAAAGAAAGATCAAAGGGTAAAAGAATAAAATGGTCAAAAAAAGAAAGAAATGAACCCCAATGCAAAAAAATAGACCAAGGAAAGTGTGCAAATTCAAATGCCACTACTTTTACTCTGATTGAAATAAATCAATTGTGTGTGCGACTTATTGAAATTTTTGCCACAATTCATGAATAAGTCAAGCTTGTTTAAACTTGGCTTAGTCATATTTCAATTTCTGTTATAGATTTGAGAATAAATATCCTAATACACTTCGGTTAATCTTAGCGGAGATAGTAGCTAGGTAGAGTGAATAAAGGTGCTCAACGGTTGTCGAGCCTTGGATGTAATAGAGGTAGAAATAGATAGATTCATCATGTAAAAGAAGATTGATCGGGGTTGCAAGTCTAAATGCACCTAATAAAGAAGACAAAATGGTAGTGTTAAGTAGATAGGGTAGGTAGATGGTCTTTGCAAAATGTTATGCGATGAATGGTCTTGCTACATGTTAGTTAATCATTACTTTCATCAAAAGTACTGAAACTGAAAAATACCTTTGAGAAAAGTCACGGCAAGCAAAGTCAAATTCGGTAACCTCCCCCCATCATTTTCCCCCTCGAAGTTTACTAATTTCCCCAAAGTCCCAAGGTAATTGGAGATCAAAGGGCCTAAGACATTTCCTTGACCACGGAGGGGCCAGGACCCTCGACCTAATGATGAAAAGACCTAAGCACTTGAAATAATCCATCATTGATTATCTTCCATCTTTAACTTTTTCACAAGTAAAATCCTATTTTACTTAGGGAAATGTCTAATATTCCATAAAATTCCTCAAAACAACTTATTCTAAGTTTAAGTGTTGAAGATAAAATGTTGCAATTTACTTCATAAGTTATCACTGTAGATGTACAAAGATGTTTTGATTTTTCTGTCCTTTTCATATTAACATTTGATTTTACTATATTAAATCCTAGTAAATCCTTTCCTAAGTATATAACTCCCTTTTCTAATAAATATCCCCAAAACCCTTTATTATAATGTTTTACCAAAGTATATATTCCCACACGTTGAAAATAAACACCACACTTTATAAAACCCTTTGGTAAAATATATCGTTATACATTAATCCCCGCCCTATGGTGAATTAGTTGTGTATTAATTAATTCATCGTATAATAAAATATATAAAAGCGTTAGACATATAATATGTGTTTTAACACCAAAAACAAAATAAAATGCGACGAGTCTGTATGCAGGTAGTCCGTCCGTGGCATTCCCTCTCAAGCCAACTCGCCTCGACCCTTAACCTTTGCATATGGGATTAATTAGTTATTTGAACCATTAATAACCTTTTCACCTACCAATCGAAATCCTCTGACTGATTAAATAACGATTAAACAAATGTAAATCCCGTCGGAGCCCTTTTCAATCCCCCGCATGTTTCCCTTTCCTTCGTAGTTGGATCATCCCTCCATTGATCAACGGTCATGATCAATCTGCTGCCCATCTAGTGTGAGTTATTTACCCGGCCCGGGGAATGGGTGGTTTTTGACTAGTCGGACCATCCGTGGCGATTAGAGCTATGGAATCGCTCCCCTCGCGTCTTTACGCCTTCGTCCATAAGCGGTGCGCAGAACTACAGCTTCTGGCACCTGCCATCTGCATCGGCCCACTTTCCTACGTCACCACGTCACGTCGATGACGTCCATCACCTCGAAAAAAGACAAAAACCCTTTTTGACTTGTAAATAAGCCATTTCGTGTTTTTTCGGTTATTTTTAGTTTCTGAAAGAGACGAGCTCATTGCAATTTCAAATTCTTATAAATACACCAATTCCTCGAAATTCAATTTACTTTATGATGTTGAAGAACGTCCCAGCCATTGTTCATTACTGTTAATGATTCCATCTAAAAGCAATTATTTATCATTTCGCGCCTTATTTATGATCAAGCTTAGTTTCCTTTGTTTTCTGCGAAAAAATGGTTAAATCCTCTGCGAGTCCTCATTGAAGATTTAAAACCTGTCATTCCCAAACACCGCAAATTATTTCAGTTTCCTCATTTGTAATGAGATATCTAAATCCCGATTACGCAAGAAAAACTAAAACCTCCATTTTGAATCCACAAGAACCAAAATGGAAATTTATTACTCACAAATATCACTCCTTTAGTCTCCCCATAGAGATTTGGATTTATTTACCTCGATAGATGAAGATTCCAAATAAAAGACCTACATTTGATGAAAGTCCGTTGAGCTTACGTATTTGCGAACGAACACTTAAGGAGCAAAGATCTTAGGGTTGTAGATCCAATCTCCAAAGGTATTTTATTCCTACGATCCACGTTTCTGAAATCATTCATTCTTACATCATGCAAATTATGATCACGCACAAGAAGGCAGTAGCTCACGATCCAAAGTGTTTGTTCCCTATCACACCTCGGGCTATCAATGCTGTATTTACGAATTTGAGCGAACAAATTAGCACCTCTATCCATGGAAGGGTTGATTGAGAAAAACCGGTATTAACTCGGTAGAAAGCAATGTGTCGGTATTTCATGTTACACGAGAGCATCGGCCCGAAAGGGACTCCCCCTTTATGGTTTACTTTTTCAATCAATTGGGAAGGCTTATTGTGAATGTAATATCCTTTGTCTTAGGATTCAATACCAATTAATTATGTAGATGAGATAACTTCTGGCTTTGCTATCTATCTTTACCCACAAAATGACCTGCGAGATTAAGTATGATTATGCTTCCTTCATTGCCAACAAAATCCATGATCAATTTTGAAGCTAGATGATGAAAAGGTTTTCAAGTACTCCTCAGTTATCTATCATCTCATAATTTTCTATCTCGGAAGACGAATTCCTTTCCTGATTGGAAACTTGATGCTAAAGGTAATCCCAGTGCATTATTTTGGTCCCCCATCATTCATTTGTCTACTCACGATTCTCCTACTCTTATTACGAGAATTCATTGATCAGTTTGTACATCCTGTTCTTATTCTCAGGGAAGTTTCTCCCCCGAGGCTTGAAATGCGAGATTAGAAAGACCCTGCAATTGTCAAAGAGTTATAAAGTTGGGGATTGGTACTTATACCAAAACCATACGGTCATCGAGGATTTATGGATGTGAATTACATCCATTCAAGTTACTGAGATATGTACCCATTAAATTTTTGCTTTGGAATACTTTAGGCAGATGAATAACTCGGATGTAATCCATTTACGCAATGTAAAGAAGAAAACCTGAGTTAAGGATCAAAAAACAGTTAGGTCCTTTCATTTGCAATTCTAGAAGGAAGTTTGAGAGAGATGCATAACTTATATTAGAGAAAAAATTCCGAGACATCTTTCCGTTGGGTCCCTTACTTGAGCCCCTTTGGTTTCATTTGTGAAAGAAGGTTAAAAAATAAGTCATCTCCTTATGTACATCACGAAATTCTGACATAGAACGATATGCAAATCAAGATGAATGGAGTTAAAGGAACACTTGTTGAAGAGGGAAGTGGAGAGTTTGCCAAATTGAATAAACTTATGAAAGATGTTGAGAAGGAATTTGACCTAGAAACATATGATCAAATGCGGTACCTACATTGGCACATCATCGACGACCACTCTACAACAAGCTCTACGGGAAGATAGTCCATGTGCTTGTGACAGGGTAAAGAAAGAACCTATAGTTCGGTCATTGAAACCACAGTAATGGCGAGAAAAATCACAAAGTTCCAAAGCACCCCGAACAATCTCGGGCTTCTCGAACACCGGCAAAGCAAATCCAAGTTCCGGAAGATGCAAACTCCCGGAATGTGGAAATAGGGAAAAAGAGACGGCTCCGGATACCACACCTTCAAAGGAGCCCCACAAGTTTATCAAGCTAAAAACACAAGTACGATCCACCTCCGGATGTAGAGATTATAGATGAAGTATTTGATGATGGTAGGGAAGATAGTCGGCAAAGCAGTGCAGCCAAAGTGAAACAAACATAAGCCGAAGGGATACAAAAGCAATTAAGCAACGCGAAGTATCTTCTTTCGGCCTTAAAGAGCCAGTCTGGAGACAGTAAAGAAAACCTTCATTAATATCCAAAGCAAAGAATGAACCATTGAAAATGAAGGTATACGATCGATTATATGAAGATGGCTCCTCACAATCGTGAGTTGATGTCGGCATTTGATGCAGTCACGAGTAAAATGCAAATGAGCCCGCTTCAAAGCAAAGGTGCCAAAGCCAACCCGACAGCAGTTATATCGAACAAATTTTGAAGTTTTAGCAGATATCCATCCCTTGGATCGGATAGAGCTTCATAGACAAACGGGGAAATGGTTTATTCTACTCTCACCAACAAAGCCATGGCCGGCTTTAACCTTTGCAAGATTCCTTGAATAATACTCTTTGCCTCGATTAAAGATTGAGAGGGCCTCCTCCTGAGGCCAAGGACAATAGAATAAAGTCTCTGAAAGGAATGCTCATTGGTTTAGGTCACAATCCCAAAGACACTAAAGGTATTGAGACGCGATAAAAAGAAAAGAGGATGATATATTTGCACTCGGAAGAAAACGAGCCGAAAATACCGGCCTCGAGGCACCCTCGTTTCTGAGAAGTTATAAGGAAATTCACGGGAAGAAATGATGGAGTTGCTCTTGAATTTGACGGAAGCGACTAAATGAAACGAGAGAAGGAGTTGGAAAAAGCATTGCATGAACGGGGAAATTATCAAAACGGACTTCAACACGGGGTACTACAACTACGGGACGGCGGGAACAACCATCTCGGTAAACATTTCTAATTTGAATTAGAGGATTTAATTAAAAAAAATGGAAGTTTGCGGCTAAAGTCACACGAGAACTCCAAGAAACAAAATTACAATTAACAAAATTGGAGGAAAAATATGACACATCCAAAACTGATGACAACCTCGGAAATAAAGATTGGAGAAAATGGTTGAGGCTTTGCAAAAAGATCTTTCCTTTGGAAAAACCTACGAACGAAATAAATGATATTCTTTGGAGCAACATCATTGAATTAATAAGAATATTTAGCCTTCATCAAGTATTTTTGAGCGAGAATGAGTTAGTCGAGGTAGCACAAGAGGAAATAAACAAAACTAGACATGAATTAAGGGGCAGCGGAAACATGCAGGCGGATCATTCAATTTTTGAATTCGAGAAAAAAAACAACGACTTGCATTGTTAGGAATTGATGACGAGCAGTGTAGTGTTGGAAGCAAAGAGAGTTTTTCACCAAGAGGACTTTCATGCAATCTAGAAAAGTGTCTTCGACATTTTGGTCGATATCAACGTTTTCGGGGAGAAGTTTCAAGCTTTCTTTGAATGAGTGAATTGCCAAGTCCCATGCTCCTGAGAGGATCAAATAGTAGACTTAGAAACATATGAAAAAGAACAAGCTCATGCTAAAAATACGGCTATGGTTCTACCGGCTCATGGAGACTTGTGTCCTGTAGGGAAAAGTATTTATGAAAGAGTAGAGGAATGTGCTAAATACCGGAGCATGAACTAAAGTATCCATTTCCCGAGCGAGCCACTTTTCTCGCTTTCTCTTGAAATGGATAAACTTTAAGGGAAACTGAAAGAACAATGATACCGAGATGATCGATTAGTGGAAAATCTTGGAAATTTTGTAAAAAATGTTTCGGGATGAAAGTTTTATCTTTACTATTGAGTAAATGGGAAAAAACGAGAAAAGTAGATGAAAGTATCGAGCGAAAGGTTAAAGAGTATCGTGAGAAGAAAGAGTATTCAACAAGTCAAAGGAATACGCAAGGGCCGACCATGAAACCCTATTTTAAAGCACTTATCCTTAGCACGTCCATGAAGAAAGGAAACTGACACACATCGTAGTTACTCATTATTCTATTTTACGAGACCATGTGTCTCTTGTTTGTTTGTAAATATGCTTTAAATTGACTGGATTGGCTAGGATAGTAAGATTGTTAGGATTCTTTTGTATAAATAAACCCTCCAAAGAGAGGATTGAGGGTGGATTCTATTATATAACGTAACATTGAGAAATTTGAATAAGCTTTTGGAGAAATTTACTTTGTGGCTTGTGGATGATTAATGATTTGAAAGCAGATCTTGTTGCGGGATTCATGTGTTGGACTACGGTTCAATAAGTGTTTCTTCCCTTTGTTTTGAAATTTTATTAGTTTATAATACCATCATATCCATTTTCGAATAATTTACATAAAGGATTGAAAGCAATTTGCTTAATTGTACTCTGTTTTCAAATGTGATTGTTCCTAAATGTTTTCTTCTAAATTAGCTATAAGCATGAATTCTTAAATGCTCCCACTTCGCTAATTTAAGCAACATTGATTGCTATAATAAAGAATCCTTTGTGCTCTTTGTTGCTTATTCAATTCACTTCTTTCCTTTGAACATGGTGAAAGATTCTTGAATTGCCTTTCATCCCTTCAAGATCATCCCACCCACTTTAAATTTTAAGGATTGTTCTCTGTCTAGCTATCACCCTTTATGCTTCATCTTGTGCGTAGAATAGAAATCCGGTAAAAGCCATCCTTTGACTCCATAGCCCCGATGGGTAGCTCTACGACCTTGCCCTTAGTTTGTGGGTCCACCATTTTCCCAAAACAAACTTTGAATCTATAACTAGCCTAAAACCTTTCAAGAACAAAGATAAATCACTTAAAGAGAGCCACTACGGGTCAGTTGGCTAGATTACGCATCTAAAAGGTTGGTTGTGGTTACCTCGGGTATACTTTCCTCTTACACAACTTCTAGGGAAAACCTGAGTGATAACATAATTAGCGACCATGCGGGGACTTTTGAATCATTTTATTGATACTAGTGTTTGATTTATAAGCTATAGACGAGTCGAAGATCGGCCAGTCTAGCCTAGTGCTTTATACGCAAATGCAAAAATGAAATAAATGTTGTTTCGAGTCTATCTACGATTTAGCTTATAAGTTGAATCTTAGTTTCAAATTTTTCAATCGAGATTCTCTAGTTTCAGCAGATCTTTGAAATCTTAATCACATATCATTATTTCTTAAAGAATTTGTAGAAGTTGTATTTATTTTTCAATTAAAACCCAAAATCCAAAAACACAAATTCTAAAATGGCTTGAAGGATTCGACATACTAGGTCAAATCACGACCCCAATCCACCACCAATATTTGAAAATCCAAATCTTGATCCTAGGATTCTTAGAAGACAAAGGAGGTAATTCTGAAAGAGGAAATCGGGGAAAATCTGGTGGATTCTAGACCCTCTCTAGATACGCATCTTGTCTGGCAAAAGAAAATTATTTATATTGATGACATTCCTTTTGATGCACGATTTGAAACATCTTTGTTTGTAAATTTCTGCGAGGCTGAATTATCTAGATTAATTCCGAATCCTTTGTTCTTTGAAGATTTGCAATACATATTTGTTTTCACATCATCTTGTGAGAGAATTGCATAACTCCATTCAATGCAGGCAAGCCTTTGAAGAAAGCTCAAACATTTTACGCTGTGATAAGTAAGGCATCTCCAAGCTTCCGGCCACTTTTCAAACACACAGTAGACCTCCATCTCCTCTGACAGACCACCTTCACTCCTCCTACTGAGCCAGGCTACTCCTATTACTCCACTTTATCTTCCAATGGCTAATCGATATGCCCCTTTACGGTTACCGATAACCCTCCGGCTTTACGGTGCAAAGTAAGATCACCCCTTTTGACGGATCGAGGTACCTACACGACTCAACAACACACCAAAGGATGACGAGATTACTTTGAGTTTTAGCAGAATTGATACGTGATATCAGGTATGAAATTTTCGTACAAAGTCTTGCGGAGAAGTTAGAACTTGGTTTAGGGCTCTCGCCCGTGATGTGCTTGACCTAGAAGCTTTGTATAGGGCATTTTTTGAGCAGGATAGGAGAAAAAGAAGGATCCTCTCCGGATCTATCGAGAATTCGAAAAATTAGAAAGAAGACCAAATGGCTTAGTACAAGATTACATCATAAGATTCAATGAATCATATCATGCAGTTCCTACGAACACAAGACCCCCACCTAATAACGTGTTGGTCAAATTTCCGGACGGTTTTGACTCGTGCATAACACTTCTCTTGGGGAAGAGCTCCACAAACATTAAGGGAAATGCAAAGCATAGTGGTGAGTGTAGAAGCAAATCGATAGAAAAACGAACGAGCTGAGAGCGAGGAGAGAAGAATGCCTATGAATGAAGAACCTTCAGCTTTTTGAAAAAGAGAGAAGGCTGGATGTAATCATTAAAGGTATGGAAAGATTAGGTGATAGAGTGGAAACCATTGAAAAAAGAAAGAATGCATACGTGATAACGGAGATGTTGCAAGAAACCCAAACTTTAGGAGAATCGAACCAAAATATTGGAAAGAATGTCACGATCAAAACATTAGACCACCTTTCCAAGAAAACTTTGTTGAAGGTTCAACCTCGGAAGAACCCTGCGAAGATGTAGAAATAAACCTGTCAATGTGGAGGACAAAGATGAACCGAAGTCTTCCTATCTCGGGATGATGTAGAGAATCATATCAGCAAACATTCCACACTCATTCGGGTGAGACTTTTGATTTCAAAGAAGGCTATGACACGACGATCTACGAGTTCATAAGCGGTACAACTTGAGAGGTAGACGGATAGATGTGCAGAGAAAAATAAACGAGAAAACCACAAAACAAAATGTCAAAGAGAAAACAAAACATTCCCCAAATACAAATTTTGCCTAGGATAACTCCTAGTTTTTCAAATCCCAATAATTGAAGATATGCTCGACCCAGCCAACCAATCGGCCAAGCAACCAATCCAATACATCTCCTCATTTAGGAAGCTGTACGAAGAAACGGTAGAAGTTGAATTTTGAAACATCTTCAAGCAAAACTTCATTCATGAAAAAAGAAAAACATTGAAGAGAGAGAGAGAAACGGAGAGAAAAATCCAGGCGTAAAAACACTAAGCCTCAATAGGCATGTCATCTGGAGAACGTGAAATAGGCAAACTCAAGATGTTGTTCCTTTATGAGGTGGCTAAACATGATGTCTATAGAATCGATTTCCAAGTCTTTAAACATTAACATTCTTGGATTAGATGATTCGATGAAATATTCTTCGATGATCAGCCCCAACTTCTTTTTGGCCACAGGTTAATGGCAAACGAGAAAGTGGAGGAACTCCTCCATTTTATGTAAGCACAAGGCGTTCACGACAAGATACTCCATGTCTGATACTTGATTACGGAGCATCTCACATTTGATGCAAAAACGTGTGGAAAAGGTGAATCTAGATATTACCCGGACCATACAAAGATTTGTTTTTCATTTGATTCCGTCCAGGTAAAATGTTTTGGTTGATAAAGATACGTATATCACTGGTTCAATACCACACTAATTATTTTAATGGATATAATGATTCTTTGATATTACCAGAAATATGGTATGTCTCGTCAGCAGGGTGCTAAACTTGGAGGATCTATTCAATTAGGTATGTCTTATGCAAGCTTATTTCGGTATTTGAATTGACCCTAAAAGATTATATAGAGAAACTTTGATAAAATGCATAGTGAGTAGCCAAAGAAGCACGAAAACTTCTGATTTATTACGTACATTCGACATGGATTCTTTTTATTTCTATACAATCTTTAGTCAGATCTTCCTATTTGAAATAGAAGCTCTGAAATGGAAGTCATAAACAAAACCAACATTTAAAATTAAAGAAATCTCTGAAAACAAGAAAACACCGAATGGAAGGCTTAAATACACGAAAAACTAAACAACCTATCACAATAGAGGAAATATGTTAAAACAATTGATGAAGATTATGAACATGAAATTCTATGGCATTTAGAGTTTGATGGCTACATTAAACGGACTAGGGCGAGGAGGCGGGATTTGGTTACCTGATATGAGAACAATCATGCGAGAGGGTCATGCTTACGGGGTTAAATTTCAAATGCACTAATAACATGGCCCCGGTATGAAGAGCGCTTTTATTGGGGCCAAGCTTATGTCGAAGTTGGAGAACGTGGGGTATCAATCATGGCGGCCTAGAATTAATCATCCAACTTGATTAAGGAGAATGTGCAAAAGGACATGAGGCGAAACAATGCAGAGACGATTGTATAGATTCTCAAGCACATTTCTACAAGCCCAACTTGCCAAAATTCCCAGGAAACAAAACTTGCATGCTCACGGTTTAGCAATGTTGCTAGTACATGAAAATTGCCTTTTTGATCCCCGATCATCGAGTTTTGGTGAGATAGTACGGGCACCGCAATACCAGGACAATCTTTTTGAATTGGCGAGTATTTGTGAATAACAATCAAATCAATAATTTTTTGACACTTGAGAATGAGTTTTCTAGCTGTAATATAGATGAAGACATAAGCGTTGATAAATTTGATCAAGAAAGAACAAAAAAAATAGAAATTTCAATAGAAAATGCGATTCATATCTTGCATCAACCACGTTCAACGAAAAGACATACAAAATTTGAAACAAATGGAAATTTGATGAGATCATAGATGAAAACGAGAAATCATCAATTTAAAAGATAATCAATTGCAAAGTGCTGCAACTGGAGAGATCTATTCGACTCAAGTATTCCATTCGGACCTAAAATGGAACTGTTAAAGTGATATGGAAGAATGCAACTTAGGAACACCAGAACATCCAAAAATTGTTAAGTTGTCCAAATCTCTTCAAAAGATCGAAGGTTAAATATGTTGAACTATTAAAAGAATTCCAAGATGTCTTTTACTGGAGCTATGAAGACCTCAAATCTTATGATACATCCATCATTCAACATACTATACCCCACGAAACCCGGACCGAAGCCTTTTAAACAAAAGCTTAGGAGGAATTAATCCTGTTTTATTACCCTCGATTGAAATCAAAAGAATGTTTGAAGCGGGGATTACAGCTCCTGCTCGATTTTCAGGCAGGTTTCTAACCTACAGATGCAACAAGGGGAAAAAGCCGGAGAAATCGGACGTATTGATTTAAAGGAATTTGAATAAAGTTTTCTTTAAGCTTTATCCTCTTAGAAAATGGACCACATTACGCAAGGGTAGTGGGATCTTCGAGGAATATCACTCTTGGATGGATTTTCGGTATAACGGTCCCAGTTCATCTGATGATCGGAATAAAACGACATTCACCACACCATGGGGTACGTTTAAATATGTCAAAATTCCATTTGGGCTCAAGAGATGCAGGAGCTACATTTCAAAGAAGCGATGGACATTGCTTTTGCTAAAGAGATACATGATTTTCTAGTCATTTACTTAGATGATTTAATTTGTTTTCTAAAACAAATCAGAACATTTATATCACCCAAGGCAAGTATTTATAAAGTGCGAGAAAATATGGAATTTCTTTAAACCTAAGAAGTCATTGTTTGGTTTGGAAGAAAGAGCTTTTAGGACATATCATTTCTAAAGATGGCATTAGGATCGGTATAAGAATTAAGCAATTTTGCAAATACCCCCACCCAAATGTAAAGAATTTCAAAACATTTATAGGAAAAATCAACTTCTTGAAATTTATTTCTAGTCTATGAGGATTGTAAATTCTTGACTAACATGTTGAGGAAAGATTCAAGCATTAATTGTTTTAATAAATAAGCAAATCATTCGAGGAAATTAAAATGGCTTTAACAAGGACCCTTGATTCGACCAATCCTAAATTTGACAGGAACTTTTATTATTTTTTCATTTGCTTAGAACATCTTACATTCTTGTTGTTTACTTCAAAAAGATGATAAAGGGTGTGAAAAACAATAGCATTTTTTGGTAAAGCAACGAAGTGCACCTCTAAAGAATTACAATATTATGGAAAAACGAGCTTTTGCATTGGTAAAAACGATCAAAGATTTGAGTTTATATTATATTCTCATGTGATAGCATATGTGCCTAATGCGGTAGTTAAAGATATTTTGACTCAAGATGGCAACGAAGGTAAACGAATTAAGTGGATAAACACATTTGGAATATGATATTGAGATTAAACCAACCAAGGCGATAAAAGGCCAGGTTTAGCACAACATGACGAAACCAATTGCCAAACCTTAGATATCAATCGACTGGATAACGAGCGAGAATGTGACTCCTCGGATCGATCAAGTTTTTCTTAGATTCACACGGTATCTTGATATAATTCATGTTTTATTAAATGCGCAAGCTCCTCCGAGGTTGTCCGGAGACAGAAACAAAGATTTTTAAAAATGACATCTTTAAATATTGTATTTTAGATAGCACTATTTTTGGAAGAATCATGGAAAGGAATTTTATTGAATTGTCTCTTAAAAGATGAAGCGATAAAAATTGTAATGAATTCATGCGAAGTTGTGGAGGACATCTCTACTTGAAATCTACTGAGACAAGATCTTAAAATTTAGTTTCTTGGCCAACATTATTTTACGATGTAAAGAAATTTGTAACAAGTTGTCACAAATGTCGGATATTTGAGGGTAAAAGTTGTTACCTCTTGCCTTTAAAACCGGTTCCCTTGAAAGACCCTTTCAACAATGGGATTAGATTTTATTGGAGAAATTCACCCCCTTCTTCGGGCAACATAGATGGTTACCAACACTTTCCTGAGACTATTTCACCAAATGGATTGAAGCCATCCCATGTAGACGATCCAATGATTACGTAATCATAAGGGTTCTAGAAACCAACAGCCTTTCAAGATTTGGATGTCAGAAAAGATTATAACTTGATTAATCTTCTTGCATTTAAATCCAAAAGAAAATGATTAGTTTACGCCATAAATATCATATTGCTTTAGGCCATTCAACGACCTATTACCCAGGGAGTAATGGACTAGCAGAATCCTCCGATAAGAGTTTGATCAATATCATTAAGAAATTGTTGGAGGAAAATAAAAGAGCGGCATAAGCCCGACCTATGCATTATGGCGGACGGACTTACAACCAAGAAATCCATTGGGACTAGTCCATATGGAAGTTGGTTGTAATTAGGAAGCAAGATTCCCATCATCTTTGGAATCCCCAAATCATGAAATTACTTCGGGGAAGCTCAGTGGAGCCAAATGACATTCAGAAAGAATTAATCAAACAATCCACACATAACCAAACCGGAGAAGAGGTATACCAAAAGTCACAAGTCTTACGGGAAAAGCTAAAGAAATGTTTGATAAAAGGACTAAGAAGAGGATTTTCGGTTAGGGGACAAAGGTCTAAGATGGGATTCTAGAAGAAGAAAAGGTAAACATGGGAAGTTTGATTTCTTGTGGAAAGGGCCTTATATCATTCATGCCTTGCGGGGAAACAACACTTACTTTTTGAAGGACTTGGACAATTCGAGAAGTTGAAGAAGGCTTGATCAGTGGTCGAATGTAACTATTTTGATCCAATTTACTAGAATGTTTAAATGTTTCCTTTGTACATAATATATTGTTTGCTTGTTTATTTTTTTATTCTATGAGTTTAGGATTGGATGGTGACTTCTTGGAATTGAAGCCGAGAAGTGAAGGCCCTCGTTCAAAAGCTTCACTATCATATGTAAAATAAAGAAATTTATCGAAGAAGGAAGATTTCATACTTTCAGTTTGAAGACATTCGAGGCATCGACCTATTTGTTCTTGACTTTCCACAAGGAAAAGCCATCCCCCAGTGGAGCCGGTGTTAGCCTCCTATATCCAATAGGTTTCATCTTTCATGATTGTCTTGATGGAAGTGTGGAATATGTTCAAACCTTCTTACTTGAACAAGGTGTTCCATATTCTAAAAAACCAAAAAAATCAAAAAATTTAAAAAATGTAAAGAGGGTATACCCTAAAAGAAAATCAAAGGGTAAAAGAAATAAAATGGTCAAAAAAAGAAAGAAATGTAGACCCCAAGCAAAAAATAGACCAAGGAAAGTGTGCAAATTCAAATGCCACTACTTTTACTCTGTTGAAATAAATCAATTGTGTGCGGCTTGTGGGGAATTTTGCCTGGAATTCTGTAATAAGTCAAGCTGTTTAAACTTGGCTTAGTCATATTTCAATTTCATGTTATAGATTTGAGAATAAATATCTAGCCAAACGGTTAATCTTAGCGAGATAAGTAGCTAGGTAGAGTGAATTAAAGGTGCTCATGAGTTTAATGCGAGGCCATGGATGTAATAAGGGTAAAATAGATAGATTCATCATGTAAAAAGAAAAGATTGATCGGGGGTTTGCAAGTCTAAATGCACTAATAAAGAAGACAAAATGGTAGTGTTAAGTAGATAGGGTAGGTAGATGGTCTTTTAAAAATAGTATACGATGAATGGTCTTTACTACATGTTAGTTAATCATTTACTTTCATCAAAAGTCTTGAAAATACTGCTTGAAAAAGAAAGTCACTGACAAGCAAAGTCAAATTCATTAACCTCCCCCATCATTTTTCCCCCTCGAGTTTTACTAATTTCCCCAAAAGTACTAAAGGTAATTGGAGATCAAAGGGGCTCAAGGCATTTCCTTGACTTAAGATAGGACCACCGGCCTAATGATCAAAGACCTAAGCACTTGAAATAATCCATCATTGATTATCTTCCATCTTTAACTTTTTCCTAGTAAAATCCTATTTTACTTAGGAAAGCTGATGCAATATTCCATAAAATTCCTCAAAACAACTTGTTATTCTAAGTTTAAGTGTTGAAGATGAAATGTTAAAATTTACTTCATAAGTTATCACTTTCTTAGATGTACAAAGATGTTTTGATTTTTCCGCTTGTCCTTTTTCCTTATTAACATTTGATTTTACTATATTAAATCCTAGTAAAATCCTTTCCTAAGTATATAACCCTTTTTCTAATAAATATCCCCAAAACCCTTTATTATAATGTTTTACAAAGTATATATTCCCACACGTTGAAAATAAACACCCGACTTTATAAAACCCTTTGGTAAAATATATCGTTATACATTAATCCTAGCCCTATGGTGAATTAGTTGTGTATTAATTAATTCATCGTATAATAAAAATATATATAAAAAGCGTTAGACATATAATATATGTGTTTAACACCAAAAACAAGAGGAAGATAAAATGCGACGAGTCACGCGCCACGGTGGTCGAATCACGTGGCATTCCTCTCAAGCCAACTCGCCTCGACCCTTAACCTTTGCATATGGGATTAATTAGTTATTTGAACTAATTAATAACCTTTTCACCTGCAATCGAAATCCTCCTGGGGCGATTAAATAACGATTAAACAAATGTAAATCCGTCGGGCCACTTTCAATCCCCCGCATGTTTCCCTTTCCTTCGTAGTTGGATCATCCCTCCATTGATCAGCCGGTCAGCAGTCAATCCGTTTGCCCATCAGGTGAGTTATTTACCCGGCGGAGAATGGGTGGTTTTGACTAGTCGGACCATCCACGTGGCGTTAGAGCTATGGAATCGCTCCCCTCGCGTCTTTTACCGCCTTTCGTCCATAAGCGGTGCGGGCTTACCGCTTACCGCTTACCGCATACCGCCGGTCCCACTTCCTTACGTCACCCCGTACGCCCTAATGACGTCATCGCCTCGAAAACGAAAAAAACCCTTTTGACTTGTTTTAAAGCCATTTTTCGCGTTTTTTCAGTCATTTTTAGTTTCCGAAAGAGACTAAACTCCCGCTGCAATTTTCAAATTCTACTGCAAATACACCAATTTACTCCGAAATTCAGCTGCGCCCATGTTGAAGAACGTCCCCGCCATTGTTCATTACCTGTTAAAGAACCAGTTCCATCTAAAAACAGGTATTTATCATTTCGCGCCCCGACTGCAAGTCAAGCTTAGTTTCCTTTGTTTTTTCTCTGAAAAAATGGTTAAAAATCCTCTCTGAGTCCTCATTGAAGATTTAAAACCTGTGAATTTGCTTCCCAAACCTGCGAATTGTTCAAATTTCCTCTTTTATCAGACATCCCGCCCGGTCTGCAAGAAAAACTAAAACCTCCATTTTGAATCCACAAGAACCAAAATGGAGGCCCCAACTGCTCTAAATATCACTCCTTTGAATGCTCCTCACCGGGAATTAGACTATTTACCTTTGATAGATGAAGATTTCCAAATAAAAGACCTACATTTTGATGAAAGTCCCCGTTTGAGCTTCTGTCGCTGCAGAGACGAACACTTAAAGGGGCAAGATCTTATAGGGTTGTGGGAATCCAATCTCCCAAGGTATTTTATTCCTACAGTCCACATTTTCCCTGAAATCATTCATTATTGTCATGCAAATTATGATCCCGCACAAAGAGCTGTATTAGCTCCTGATCAAAGTGTTCTGTTCCCTATCACACCTCAGGCTATCAATGCTATGTTATATTTTGAGCCAGAACAAGAATTAGCACCTTTATCCATGGAAGGGTTGATTGAGAAAACCAGGCAGTTAACCCCAGAGAAATTAAAAGAAATGTGTCAGTATTTCATGTTACCTGAGCATCAGCCAAAAGGGACTCCCCCCTATGGTTTTTACTTTTTCAATAAATTGGGAAGGCTTATTGTGAATGTAATATCCTTTGTCTTAGGATTCAAGACCAGTGAGTATGTAGATGAGATAACTCTGGCTCCGCTATCTATCTTTACCCCTGGGCAGCCTCCTGAGATTAAGTATGATTATGCTTCCTTCATTGCCAACAAAATCCATGATCAATTTTTAAGGCTAGATACTGAAAAGGTTTTCAAGTACTCCTCAGTTATCTATCATCTCATAATTTTCTATCACTCGGACAGATTCCCTTTCCCTGTTCAGAAATTTGATGCTAAAGGTAATCCCAGGTCTGTTATTTTTTGGTCCCCCATCATTCATTTGTCCTCTGATTCTCCCTACTCTTATTTAGAATTCATTGATCAGTTCGTACACCCTGCTACAACCTTGTTAACAGGAGTTTCTCCCCCCAGGCTTAGTACTGAGATTAAAAAGACCCTGCAATTGTCAAAGAGTTACAAAGTTGGGGATTGGTACTTGTACCAAAACCATACAGTCATCAGGATTTATGGATGTGAATTACATCCATTCAAGTTACCCAGATATGTACCAATGAGAATTTTTTCTTTGGAATACTTTAGACAGATGAATAACTCAGATGTAATCCATTTCTGCAATGTAAAGAAGAAAGCACAGTTAAGGATCAAAAGCCAGTTAGGTCCTTTCATTTGCAATTCTAGAGAAGCCGAGAGAGATGCAGAACTTATATTAGAGAGAAAATTCCAGACATCTTTCCGTTGGGTCCCTTATGACCCCTTTGGTTTCATTTGTGAAAGAAGGTTAAAAAATAAGTCATCTCCTTATGTACATCACAGAATTCCTGACATAGAACAGTATGCAAATCAAGATGAATGGGTTAAAGGAACACTTGTTGAAGAGGGAAGTGGAGTTGCCAAATTGAATAAACTTATGAAAGATGTTGAGAAGAAATTTGACCTAGAAACATATGATCAAATGCAGGTACCCTACATTGGCACATCATCAGCAGCCACTCTACAACAAGCTATTCAGGAATATAGTCCATCAGTAGCAGCAGAGCCCAAGGGTAAAGGAAAAGAACCTATAGTTCAGGTCATTGAAACCCTGGTCATGGCAGAAAAATCACAGAGTTCCAAAGCACCAGAACAATCTCAGGCTTCTCAAACACCAGCAAAGCAAATCCAAGTTCCAGAGATGCAAACTCCACCGAATGTGGAAATAGGGAAAAAGAGGCCAGCTCCAGATACCACACCTTCAAAAGGAGCCCCACAAGTTTATCAAGCCAAAAAACACAAGTCTGATCCACCTCCATATGTAGAGATTATAGATGAGGTATTTGATGATGGTAGGGAGGATAGTCAGCAAATAGGTACAACAAGTGAAACAAACATAAGCCAGAAAGGGATACAAAAGCAGTTGAGCACTGAAGTATCTTCTTTCAGACCGCCAAAGACAGATACTGGAGACATTAAGAAAACTTTCATTAATATCAAAACAAAGAATGAACCAATAGTATCAAAGGTATACGTATCGCATATCTAAAACCCCAATACAATCGTTAGGTTGATGTCAAGATTTGATCATTCTGCTGCTGCAAATGCAAATGAGTCACTTCAAAGCAAAGGTGCCAAAGCCAACTTCAGCAACAGATTACATCAGAACAAATTTTGAAGTTTTAGCAAAAGATATCCATCCTTGGATCAGATAGTGATGGAGTTGCTCTTGAATTTGACAGAGCGACTAAATGAAACAGAGAAGGAGTTGGAAAAAGCATTGGAGGAACAGGAAAATATCAAGCAGACTTCAACAACAGGTACTACAACTATAGGACAGCAGGAACAACCATCTCAGGTAAACATTTCTAATTTGAATTCTGAGGATTTAATTAAACAAATGGAGAGTTTGCAGCTAAAGGTCACAGAACTCCAAGAAACAAAATTACAATGAACAAAATTGGAGGGAAAATATGACACATCCAAAAAGACAGCTGCTGACAACCTCAGGGAAATAAAAAGATTGGAGAAATTGGTTGAGGCTTTACAAAAAGATCTTTCACTGGAAAAGCCTCTGAACGAAATAAATGATATTCTTTGGAGCAACATCATTGAATTAGTAAGAGATATTTGGCCTTCCATTCAAGCTATTTTTGAGCAAAATGAATTAGTCAAGATAGCACAAGAAGAAATAAATAAAACTAGACATGAATTAAGGGGCAAGCCGGAGCAGGCTCAGCAGATCATTCAATTTTTGAATTCCAGAACAAAACAACAGCTTGCATTGTTAGGAATTGATGACAGAACAGGTGTAGTTTTGGAAGCAAAGAGAGTTTTCACCAAGAGGACTTTCATGCAAAATCTAGAAAGAAAGTGTACTGACATTTTGGTCGATATCAACGTTTTCAGAGAAAAGTTTCAAGCTTTGCTGGACAGTGAATTGCCAAGTCCCATGCTCATAGAGGATCAAATAGTAGACTTGGAAACATATGAGAAAAGAATAAAAGCTCATGCTAAAAATACAGCTATAGGTTCTACTAGCTCATCAGAACCTGCATTACCAACTGGGAAAAGTATTTATGAAAAAGTGAGGAATCTATTTCATCTGGAGCATGAACTAAAGTATCTATTTCCGAACGAGCCCACTTTTTATAAACTTACTGAAGCAGATGAAACTTTAAGAAAACTCAGAAGAACAATGATACCAGATGATCAGTGGTGGAAGGAAATGCTGGAAGTTTTGTAAAAAATGTTTTCAGGATGAAAGTTTATCTTTACTATTGAGTAAATGGTAAAAAAATAGAAAAGCAGATGAAAGAGTATCAGATGAAAGGTTAAAGAGTATCCGTGAGAAGAAAGAGTATTCAACAAGTCAAAGGAATACGCAAAGGACAGCACAGAGCCCTATTTTAAGCACTTATCCTTAGCACGTCCACGAAGAAAGGAACAACACATCAGCCGTTACTCATTATTCTATTTTACGAGACCATGTGTCTCTTGTTTGTTTGTAAATATGCTTTAAGTCAGCCTAGATTATTGGCTAGGATAGAGTAAGATTGTTAGGATTATTTTTTGTATAAATAAACTCTCAAAGAGAGAGTTGAGTGTGGATTCTATTACTCTGCTGTAACATTGAGATTTTCGGAATAAAAGCTTTTGGAGAAATTTACCTGTGGCTTGCTGGATGACGATTTGAAAACACTGGACTTGTTGCAGGATTCATGTGTTGGACTACAGTTCAATAAGTGTTTCTACCTTTTGTCTGAAATTTTATATTAGTTTTTAATACCATCATATCCATTTCTGAATAATTTACATAAAAGATTGAAACAGAATTTGCTTAATTGTACTCTGTTTTCAAATGTGGTTATTCTTAATGTTTTCTTCTAAATTAGTTATAAGCATGAATTCTTAAATGCTCCTGTTTTGCTAATTTAAACATTGTTGATTACTATAATAAAGAATCCTTCATTGCTCTTTGTTTGTAGTCATTTCACTTCTTTCTTTTGAACATGGTGAAAGATTCTTAGCTGCCTTTCATCCCTTCAAGATCATCCCATCCACTTTAAATTTTAAGGATTGTTCTCTGTCTAGCTATCTTGCCCTCTAATACCATCTTGTGCTTAGAATAGAAATCCAGTAAAGCCATCCTTTGACTCCATAGCCCAATGGACTGAAAGCTCTCAACCTTGCCCTTAGTTTGTGGATTCCACCAATTTCCAAACAAACCCTTGAATCTATAACTAGCCTAAAACCTTTCAAGAACAAAGATAAATCATAAAGAGAGAGCCCTCTCTGGATGCAGATTGGCTAGATTCTGCATCTAAAAGGTTGGTTTGTGGTTACCTCGGGTATACTTTCCTCTTACACAACTTCTAGGAAACCCTGAGTGATAACAATATCTCTGTCATTCTTCGTGGACACTGCCTTGTTGATGGTCATGGGATGTCGTAATTAATAAGAAGATATCGTGTTGGCTAAGGAGGGTATTAGTGATGTTGTTGGATGAATCGTAGTAAACCCATGGGATGAGTGCCATGGTTTGTAGTTTCGGGTGAAAGTAAACCTTTTTCCCCGTGCCCTGCGTTGGTAGGTGTTCCAAAGGAGCGAGCTAGGAATCGAATTGAAAGCAAAAACCTTAACATGTTTCATAAGCTGGACAAATTTCAAGTCAATAAGGGTTGAAAGCTTACGCTCAATAATAAAATCCCTTACCGTTTTTTGAGGGAGGTCTAGCGAGTCAAAAGAGTGCCTAGGCAAAAGAAAGATATAAGTAGCTAAAAGAGTCCTCAAATGAAGGAGGTCCTCCTGGGTACCAAGAGTAAAAACTCGAGGCTTTTACTACGTAGTATTCAAAGATATATACATATGTTTTTATGAAGGAAAGCACATATACACGCGGGTTCAGTGAAGCAAAGTAGCGTATTATTTTTGAGATAATGAATGTTCAGGGTTGAAATTTATTTTGGATACTGATTCTGAAGTCTGGGTTATTTCTGAGTTCTAGTTACAATGATTTCACTGTTCTGATTGAAGTATTCGGTGAAGGTTATTATTATTTTTCTTTATGAAGGGTTGTGTTGAAGTTGTTTGATCCAGTATGAAAATTGATGAAACATGGTGTACAGTGATTCTGAAGGTTGAAGCCTTTAGTATGGAAGTAGAAGCTTCTTGCCAGTAGAAGCTAGTGTTCTGATCAAAGGGGGTTGAAGCTCCCTTCTAGTACTAGCTGGTAAATGAGTTCATGGGGTTATAGCTCCTTTCCAGTTGTAGCTAGAAAACCAGAGAAGGTTGCAGCCTTCTACAGGTAGATGCATGTGTACTGATATGAGTTTGCACCAGTACAAAATTGTAAATAGTTTTCCATATAATAAATATTGAAGACAAAGACGACAACAGTAGTGGTTTTCTCCTGAATTGGGTTTCCACCTTAAATCTTGGTGTTCATGTGTGTTTCTCTTGTGTGATGTTTTATTCTGATGTTACTGCACATATTTTCTGATTATATAAGAGATGCATGACTAATAAACTGAGTTAAAGATTGTTTCTAAAAAAGTGCTTCTAAATAATAAAATTATATCAGTATACACTAGTTACTTTTGGTATATGCATGTGTATATGTGAGTTGGGTTCATCAAAGCCATGTATGGAATTCAGTAAATAAAAATTAAAGGATTTCAATAAGCTCTAAATACTAATTCATCCCCCCCCCCCCCTCTCAGTATTTTTCCCAACAGACATTTTATATGTAGGAAGAGAAATCTTGGCTTTGTATAAGATCTTTTTAACTTTCATTGTTCATGTAAAATATTGGTTATGAAATAAGAGGATAATTTGGTTTCTTTTCCACTGAGATGATTTCAAGGAGCTGAGCTTGTGGGTTATGGTCCAATCCATTGGCTTCAGTCTCTATTATGTACATGTGTGTCTTTCCTTTATGCTTCAGTAGTTGATTTCTTCCATTTCATTGTTGGTAGCAGATAAAATATCAAAATTGTGTTGCTTAGCCTCCCTATCTAACCTCTTCCATTAGAGCTTCAGGAGGAAGGTATTCCACCAAAAATAAAATATCTTTTCAGTTTATGATTTATTGGAAAATTTAGGATACTTTTTACTTCTCTTATCATGAATATGTTGTAGGTTCAGAGGTATATTTTTGTTTCAAATGCATACATAGATCTATTCAAATGCAACTCATCTTTTCCACCATTCCTATGATAATTTTTTTGATGATGAATGCATGATTAGATGTCTTGTTTGCAGGTTTGTATAGAGCATAAATAAGGACACCTTAAGCACCATGATATTGATTTTCCACCCTCCATCATATACCTTCCTTTAAAGTCACCTACAACTCTATTTTTAAGGTCATAATCACATCAATGAGAGCATCCTTTTGGGTGCAAGACAGAACTTTTTGAGAGCTTTGAGCTTTCTCCAAGGGATTGGTCATCCTCCATGCACTTAGATGCACCTTTCCCTTACCTTCCAGCATTCTTTCCATCATTCTTGGCCTCCAAACCATCTCGGCCTGTTTCCTGTAGCACTTCAGGACATGCTGTAGCAAAACAAGAATCATGCAGTAGCTTCTTGTATCACTACCACGCATCCTCTCCTTCATCCCAAAATAATACCTCCACCTCACCTAAGCATATCAAAGCGACCAATAGACCTCCAACCCTGAACCTTTGGTTTAGGGACACCTTATAACACCCAAGCACCTTCTTATTTTGCTACAAAACAATGCAATTTCAAAGTGTGATTAGTCCATCATAAAATGCATCATTAGCACAATAGTTAAGCATGAACTAGATATCGGTTAGTTAGTCATTGATTCAACATGTGTGCAAGGATATAGTAGTTATTTTTCTTCAAGTCAATCAAGTAATCTAGACAATGAATGCCACTTGGTGTAATTTCCTTTCTTGTACTAGCATGAGTGTGAATCTTTCTTTCTTACAAAAGTAGACAATAGTTAGATGAATCAGTGTGCTCTATAGTAGATCATTTTCTTGCCAATAGAGTGATGGTTATGATCTTATTTTAGTCTTAGGTTGCAGTTAGAAGTGTGGCAGACTTCCATTTTCATAATAACCTTAGTTACTAACACCTCATTAGAGAACTAAGATGAGGATGGCATGAGTAGAGTTCATCCGCTATGCATATAGCACTGTCACCTCCAAGTTTGTATGAACCCCAGGTTGATAAATTAAGGTTGAGTATCCTTTAGGGGTTTCAGAACTCTTGGTGCAATACCGGGGCTCACAACCTAGGACAGTGGAACCTTCCTAGGATCCTTCTCATGCTCACCATCAAGTAACCATCTGAGATATACTCCCACATCCTAGTGCATATCATACCCAACACCTATTAGATGCATTTCCTCTTCTATAGGAACCCTAATTCATGTCTTCTTCTCATTTTTCCTTGGTGTTGAGATCGCTTCACCCACTTTGAAGGTTGTGCCACCCCTGGTTTCCCATACTCATCCAATATTAGCATTGTCAATGTCACCAGGTTCTACAAAAACAACCATAGAATCATTATTGTGTTTTTTAACCAGTACTTTGAGGTGCCAATCCTAGTTGCATGACCTCTCATCAGCTCTATCACCATTGGAGACTCTTTTTCTTTCCAACGAGGATATTTTAGTGGCATTAATGGAAAAAAAATTCCCTTGGTATGCCTTGTACCATCACCCTTTATTATTACCCGAAAAAGCATTTTCACTTACTAATGCACCAATTCATACGATTTGCATAGTAGAGACAAAATATTTTCTACCACTAGGACAAGTAAATTGGTTCAAACATCCCATCCCAACACCTGACATGTGTGTATAAGGGAACATGTTCAATATATTTCTTATATTCAAATTACATATCTCCACCAAAACCAATATAGTTGAATAAATATCGTTAGGGGAAACTTTTTCTCTCGAATAAGTTTCTTCTTACAAAGTTCTATTCCAATAATATAGGGACATTTTTGCATGGTCATATTCTGAAATGTTAGGTATTAGTCCCACAATTATCGAGTTTCACATTGACACATGTCTTGATGCCTATCCACTTAGTAACAACAAATCCACCCTTCCAAGGAAGAGGCAATTAGATAATAAATCGAAAAAATCCCTAAAGTTGATTTCATCTACCCCACCGCCTACACATCATTGGTTTCTAACGTTGTACCCATCATGAAAAAATGCAACACCATATGGATTTTCACTGACTTTAGAGATTTGAAAAATGCATGTCCTAATGACAATTATCCTACCCCCTTCATCAACCAAATTATTGATGTTAGGCATGTGTAATATTCTTTCCATGACTAGCCCTAGGCGAGAAGTAGGGGGTGACAAGACCCCCTACGCTTGCGTCGAGCACAACATGGGGGTCACAGGGGGTGTGTATCCCCCCTATTAGGGACTTTGTAGGGCGGGCGGCATCCTCCTTGCACGAGGTCCGTGGAAGCGCCCTAGGAAAAAAAAATTGGACCCTATATTAGGTGGGCGGACTTGTCTATGGGTTTGTGCATGGGTTTGCACATGGCTTTGGGCATGATGGTTTTCTGCCCATGGTATTTTGTAGACCCGATCAAGAGAAATACAATTATTTTCTAATCTAGGGTTAATGGATTGGGGTTTATGAATGCTTCGGCATGTATATATATGTGTTGTAACATTGAAAGGAATATAATGAAAAATCAATCTAGTAGTCAGATGAAGACTGGGCGAAGTTGGATCAGAGGGAAAGGAGAACAATACGGTTATGTATCTCAGATTCAATATTGTTGAATGTATCTAGGGATGCCACAATGAAGGCTTTGTGGGACAAGTTAGCGACTTTGTACGAATCTAAGTCTATGGTGAATAAATGCTTCCTGCGAAAAAATCCATATAACCTGAGGATGAAGGATAGAGACTTGGTGACAGGTCATATGAACGCGTTCAATACTGTGGTAAGTCAGTTGTGATATTTTTATGTTAAAATATTAGATGAATATAAGTGCATCAATTTGTTGTGTTTTCTACCAGATGCGTGGGATAGTCTGATTGTTGCAATAGGTTGCAATACAAATACCTTAAATTTTGATGAAATTGTCCCAGCCTTGCTGTCGGAGGAAATGAGACGAAAAAATACGGAGGGACAAAATGGAGATGCCTTGTTTGTACAAGGATAGTCCCAGAATAGAAACAAAAATAATATCTCAAGTGGGAGATATAAATCTCCATGGAAGCTTGTAAATGTGTGTTGGAAATATGGAAAGCAAGGGCACTTCAAAAAGGATTGTAGATCTAAAGCTCCTAATAAAGGAGAGGGATATGATGATGCTCCTTCTACAGAGGCAAAAACCACCTCAAATGAAGGTGGGTATGTGTATTTGGATTCTTCTTAAAATATACATGTAGATCACAAGGCATGGTTGATTGACTCAAGTGCATCCTTTCACTTCAGTCCCCATAGGGAGTGGTTTTGCAAGTATGAGAAACATGATGGTAGTGATGTCTTATTAAGGGATGATATGAAGGTCAAAATCATTGGACATGGAAAATTCAAGCTGAAGTTGCAAGGTGGAAGGATTATAACACTTCCTGTTGTTTCGCATATTCCTGCATTGGCTACAAATTTGATTTTTGTAAGCAACATGGATGATGCAGGTGTAAAAACAATAATTGAGAAAGATGTTATCACTCAGATTGAACCTCAGGTTGAGAAAGGTAATTCTGAGCTAACCTCAAAGCACACTTAGCCAAGTAGCTAGCCCTACTAGGTAAGGATATGGCTCTCTCTATATAGATCATAGCCAATATGACTGAGGAAATAATATATTAGTCTAGTTATAGTAGCTTAGGGTTTTGATTTTGATTGTATAGGGTTTTGCTGGATTAGGAGGAGTCAAACAGTCAGGGCAAGGAAATTAGGTCAAGATTTGTAGGGTTTTCTATGGGGCAAGGTAGGTACAGTGGTTTAGCACTTTAGGGTTTTTACGATGAGATGATTAAGACATGTGAGGAGCTATAAAGATCATGGTGAACTCATGATTTCTTTCTAAACTAGAGAAATTACAAACTGTGAATATTAACCCAAAACAGAGCATACACAATTATGGATTATGTTCATCTAACTTGAAAATATTCACTTAATGGAAATGAGATGATGAATGAAATAAATAAATAAAACATTCTAACATATGAGCACAAGGAAGAAACTAAAACTAAACACTATACCACATGGAACCCATAAAAATAGCTGCAAATTTGATTAATGTCCAGGCCAAAAATTGATACAAAACTGTGTCTCTTGAGAAGCCAAACCTCCAAATGAGTCCAACCATTACAATGACTAAGAAAATACATAGTATAGACTTCAAAACCACTCTCCCTAGCCTCAGGGAGTCGAATCCATGAGATGGGAATGACTTACACCTAATGCCAAACAAGAAACTAAAGACTAGGAAGACCCAACAATTTGCCTCTAAAAGAGAGGAAACTGATTCATTTGACCTCTAGAGGACTCACCTAATGTATCTACCTTAGATAAAGCTAAAAACATGAAATTTACATTTACCATGACTGTTTACATTAGTAATTTCTTCATTTTCCAAAGTAAAAAGTCAAACTGGAGTGAAACTTCAAAATTTGCTGAAGATTGTGAAAATGCATTCTCCTTGTCAAACGCACATCGCCCAGGCAGAAAAAATGGCCTCCGGTAAAGGATGATTTTGAGTGCCTTCCCAGTGTCCAAATCAACTCCATGATAGCTCATTGGAAATCTCTCTGAGTCTAGTTTCCAAATATATCTCCAGTTTCCAAAATGATGCTCATTTGCTTTATCAAAAAGTCAATCTCCCAAGACTGGTAAACGTGCAGCGACCACGTCAAAAAGGTGGTAGAAATATGAAAATTTGGTAGTTTTTTGCATTTTTGTGTAATATTCCCAATTAGCCCAAACTAATGGTAATATACAATTTTGTTTCAATATTCTTGTTGCATGAATAAAATTGTAAAGGAGAATCAATCAACTCCTAAAACAATAAAGTAAATCAATGCCCCATGTGAACAAGGCCAAATCTGGGCTGCCGTAATAAAATTCCCTTATGTGTGAAAGGGATTGAGACATTTGACTAGGTCAATAGGACCAAATCCACAGTGTTGTCCAGATGCAATGAACCTCCTAGATGTACAACACAGTTCTAGTTGGAGGCTACACATGTGAAAGGAGCCAAATCATTGAGATGGTTTAGGGTTTTGCAAGAATTTTATCCTATAAAAGAAAGAGGAGAACAATATAAGAAGGTTGTTGAACATATTGTTTTGGAAGAACATGTATTTTTAGATATTTCTCATTCTCTTGGATGTTTAGCAGAGAATAGTGTTGTTTAGCACTGGGTGTTCCTGATCGGGAATCCCACCTCCTTCTTTGAGTAGCTCTTGAGGGAGTCTTGCATTTCTTGTCCACTATCAGGCATTTGGCCAAGCTCTTCTTCCAACTACAACACATATCTTGTTTACGGTTTGTTTTTCCTTGTAATCTGCAGAAAGTGGAGGCTAGATCTTTTTAGATCTAAACCATCCTAGTGCCTCTTTTCAGTGTGAAAGCCTTCTATCCCCCTGGAAAGAGTGTATTGGATATTTGGAGCTTCAGATCCATACCTTGGCATCAAGCCAAATTGTTCATCAAGTCTACAGTGCAATTTTTCTTCCAAGACTGCGTTATCTGCAAGAGGAAAGTTGCAGGGAGTTTTGGCAAAATTTGAGGAGTGATCTCTAGTGATGGGGATCTGCCCTTCACTGTGGTGATCCATGGATTTCTGATCTATTCCATGTCATATTCATATCTGATCTGAATACTCCTATATATGCTTTAGGAATTCTCAAGGAATCTCCATATCTACTACATGAGATCTTAAATCTATTCCATATGCTTCATGTTTTGCTGAAAACCCCAAGGGGTATGTAAAATAGAGACAATCTAGTGTATATATTTGATATAGATCTAATATTTTGTACACAACATATATTCTAGATCTGAGTTATAACTTCTACAAAAATCGTATGCTCATAAAAATAACACTGCCAAGCCTTTTGGTGTTGAATTACATTGTTAAAGACCTCTTTAGAGGGTTTTCTTCATTAAAGTCTTCCATCTTTCTCTTGCACATTGAATAGGCCACATTGTAAATCTGATTCACTATTTTATAAGCTATTTTGAGCCAACATATTGGTCTTCATCGTTGTTCATTAAAACTACGTTATTTCGAAGCAATCGTTGTTTAATATAGTCGCAATCCTCTCCTTGGGCAATTTTCAAGCCATACTAGGTGTGGGAGGTCTCGTTTTTACCTCACCTAGTTTTATTTGTTTCCTGATCTCTTGGATTTGCGTCTTAGATTATAAAATCTAAGGGATCCAAGGGATGATTTCAAATTCTCAGAGCATTCATTTCTCGAAAAATGTGTTTTTCAAATATGCATTGTCGACAAATTCCATTTTTATGGATATTACATGGTATCGGAGCAATCATCTTGGCATAGCCTTGATTTTATTTTCTTGAGAAGCCAATATACCATGGAAATAAAATACTAAATGAAGAAGTAAGGATTACACTAAAGACACAAACAAGAAAAGGGTAAGATCCCTTTATCTAGAATATTGCAGAAGAGTTCTCTAAAACTCTTTCTTAATCCATGTATGAATTGAAATAAGAAATCTAGGGAATGAATAGGGAAAGACATGAAAATCCCTCAAGAGGATTTTTACATCAAGAAAGCCCCAATACTTCTTACTATGTGTGTGGGCATTCAGCCACACAACCTGATCTGCAACGTTGGAGCATGCCTACTTTATTTTCAAAGAAAGAAGGAAACGGAGGAACACCAAAGGAAGAATCTCTTGGTGATTATCTCCAATAATACGAGTCTTTATCAAAGAGATTCAAAGAGAATCTTAGTTTTCTAGAGTTTTGTCAACTCAAAGAAGAAATGTCTAGTAGCTACAATAGAAGAAGAGGGTGCATGCAGCACACTTTGGGTAGATTCTCTCTACCTACTTTTGATGGATCACCTAAGGACTCAGCCACATCTTGGGTAAGAAAGCTTGACACATACTTATAACTGCATCAAGTTTCAGAAGAAGAAGCATTGAGAGTAGCAGTGCTGCATCTTCAAGGAAAAGTTTATGTCTGGTGGCTATTTGAGTCTTCTTCCTTGAAAAGGGTAAATATCTCTTCTTATTCAAAGTTCACTAGGGAACTAGTGAAAATATTTGATGTAAGACATTCTAATACTTCTTGGGGAAAGCAAATCAAGCCCAAGAAATTTGACTCTTTGCATAAGTTGGAAGATTCCATAGAGCCAACTCCAGTCTTAAACATTGTTGAGGGGGTTGAAGATCTACTGCACAATTTTCCAGAGGCAAAAGCCCCACCACAGCAGTGTCTCTTTTCTCAAGGAGAAAACATGAGGGTTCCTTCTTCAACAAGAGACCAAAGAAAAGGGTCTCTTAGTGATGAGGCATTCTCCATTGATGAGAAAAAGGGAGAGAAAGAGCAGAGAATATCCTCCAGTGCTGTGATAGCAGGAGGAGATCTATTTTCATTAGGAGATGGAGATGAAGCAATGGCTTCCACTAGAGGGGCTCTTGCATATTTTCAAGAAGTTCCTAAGGATCTTCTATATGGAGGACATGAGCAGCATGTCTCTAGGCTAAGAGACAATGAGACAAAACAAAGGAGGGATGACAAAGCTAACATAGCAGAAGATGATCCACTAATGCTAGGAGAAGAGAATGGAGCAAATGCTCCAATCAGAGGCACTCTTGCACCCCTAATAGGGGTTTCCAAAATTCATGAGACTTCCACACATGAATCAAAGTTGAAATTGCGCAGTGGAACTATGGACATGAGGATCCCATCTATTCTGCATATAAGGATGGTCCCTGAAACCTCATTATCTAGTGGCAAACCACCTGGGAGGCCACCCAATTCAGAATCTATGGGGAAAACCTCACAAATTTCTGCTCCAAACTCAGATCTAGGAGGGATTGGAGCACTTGAAGACAAAGCTACATCATTGGGAGACTTGGGTAAGCTCAAGGAGGAGGGAAATTTTCTTCCCCTATCATCATCACCCACTCTGTTTTCTGATCCTACACTGTGGGAGGAGAAGAATGGAAGGAAAAACCTTCCAACACACACCTTTGGCATGAGAGATGTCAAGGGAAGGATCAGCAACATGACAAATACTTTGGTTGATGCATCATCAGTGTTGTCATTGTTGAGCAGTGTAGATCTGTATTGGAAATCCCAACTGCTAGTGGATTATTCCAAAGATCTTCATACATGTATGATACTTGATGACCAGCTGCATGAAGAAGGCTACTTAGTCCAAGGAGGAGTCATCTATCATCATGGTATAATCTTTTGGTCTAGAGCTTCTAAGCACAAGCATAAGATACTAAAAGAAGCACACAAGGAGTTATATTTCAGCCAGATGTATTCCATGAGGATCTACAACATCATCATGAGGAGTTTTGATTGGGAGGGCTTGAAATAGGAACTATATTAGCATTTTCAAGAATGCATGAGCTATGTGGAGTTGGGGCAGCCATGGGACTCTATGCAAGAGTCATTTCAGCCATCTCTTCCTTCTTTGGAAAGAGGAGAAAGATCCATGCACAACTCCATGTGTATGAGGGACATTGTTGGTAAAGGACATGTTCATGTGAATTTTTTTTTTTCTACTTGTACATGTTCTTTTACCATTTTTATGCAAGCCATGACTCCTAAAAGGAGTAATGTATCATGTAAATCTCATGGCAACTTTGGGGCCACTAAAATTTCTGAAATTGGCCACTCCCTTGATGAGCAAAAGGAGGTTTTTCATCATGATGGGTGCTTCCCCAAAGCACCAAACATATCTCACACTTTCAGCCATAATGAGATGACATGTGCAGAAAGTGGTGGGAAAACCACTTACCATGTATTGATTTGAGGCAAGCAGGAGAGGCACTGCGTTGGTATCATATGTGGGATTATGACCCACCTCCTCATGCTCAATGTTTTGTTTGTATGTGCATAGTTTTGCTTCCATACATCGATGATATACTTGTACCATTTATGGGCTTGTATGGAGGGAGGATGGGGAGCATGTATGTACCTCATGGGATGGAGACTCTCCATGTACCTTATGCTACATGTTTCAGGGAGAGTTTTGGTTCAGCCATGGTTGTTTCATTTGAGTTCTTAACTCCTTATGGGATGGGTCATTTACCTCTCATAAAAACATTGAAGAAACAATTCATGGAAGGATGATTTGGTGAACACTCAGCTCATGGAGGAGGCTTATCACTTGATGGTGTCACCAATGGAAGAGGAAAGGAGTTGTAGCACTCACTCTATTAGTTGCTTGAGGACAAGCAACATTTTGGAGGGGAGGACTGTAATATTCCCAATTAGCCCAAGCTAAAGGGAATATACAATTTTGTTTCAATTTTTCTTGTTGCATGAATAAAATTGTAAAGGAGAACAAATACACTCCTAAAACAACAAAATAAATCAATGCCTCATGTGAATAAGGCCAAATCCAGGTTGCCATAATAAAGCTCCCTTATGTGTGAATAGGATTGAGACATTTGACTGGGTCAACAAGACCAAATCCACAGCGCTGCGAAGATGCAATGAACCTCCTAGATGTACAACATAGTTATATTTGGAGGCTACACATGTGAAAGGAGCTAAATCATTGAGATGTTTTAGGGTTTTGCGAGACTTTTATCCTATAAAAGGAAGAGGAGAACAACAGAAGAAGGTTGTTGAACATATTGTTTTGGAAGAACATGTCTATTTAGACATTTCTCATTCTCTTGGCTATTTAGCAGACAATAGTGCTATTTAGCACTAGGTGTTCCTGATCGGGAATCCCACCTCCTTCTTTGAGTAGCTCTTGAGGGAGTCTTACATTTCTTGTCCACTATCAGGCAGTTGGCCAAGCTCTTCTTCCAACTACAATGCAGATCATGTTGAGGGTTTTGTTGTCTTTGTAATCTGCAACAAGTGGAGGCTAGATCTATTCGGATCTAAGCCATCCTAGAGCCTCTTTTTAGTGGGAAAGCCTTCTATCCCCCTGGAAAGAGTGTATTGGATATTTGGAGCTTAATATCCATTCCTTGGCATCAATCCAAACTTTTCATCAAGTCTACAACGTAGTTTATCTTCTAGGACTGTGTTATCTGCAAGAGGAAAGTTGCATGGAGTTTTGGCAAACTTTGAGGAGTGATCTCTAGTGATGGGGATCTGCCCTTCACTATGGTGATCCATGGATTTCTGATCTATTCCATGTCATTATCAGATCTGATATGAATAATCCTATATATGATTCAGGAATTCTCAAGGAATCTGCAGATTTGTTGCATGAGATCTCAAATCTACTCCATATGCTTCATGTTTTGGTGAAAACCCAAAGGGGTATGTAAAATAGAGACAATCTAGTGTACATATCTGATATATATTTAATATTTTGTACACATATATGTTCTATATTTGATTTGTAACCTACAACTGCTGTATTCTCATAAAAATAACGTTGTCAAGCCTTTTCCAGTGAAATACATTGTTGCGGCACCTCTTTTAGAGGGTTTTCTTCATAAAAGTCTTCCATATTTCTGTTGTACATTGAATGGACCACATTGTAAATATGTTTCACTATTGTATAGCTATTTTTGAGCCACCATATTGGTCTTCTACTATTTTTTACTAAAACTACATTATTTCTAAAGCAGTGTTGTTTAATATTGCTGCAGTCCCTTCCTTGGGAAATTTTAAAGCCATAGTAGGTGTGGGAGGTCTGTTTACCTCACCTAGTTTGATTTGTTTCCAATATCCTCTTGGATTTGGGTCTTATATTATCATATATAAGGGATCCAAGGGCTGAGTTCAAATTCTGTAGCATCCATTTCTGAAAAATGTGTTTTTCATACATGCATTGCTGGCAGCCCCATTTTGGGGATATTACATTTTGAGGGACCAGTTCTCCTCCAAATTTTCTGAAACTTGCTAGGTTTGATGTATTTTTAATTATGAACATGATGGTGGTGGAAAATTTTCATTTGGAGGCCCCAAAAAATAGCACAACATCCAAGTCGCTACACCTTTGGTAGAATTTTTGCATGTCAATAGAAAACTCAAAAAACCAGAAATGAACTGAAGTGCCAAGTGTGCCAAAATTTGCCAAAATTTGTGAGGGTACTTGCTTATAAAGTTCTTGAGGCATGAAGAGATACCTCAGCAAGTATATATAATCCCTCCTTCTCCCCTTTCTTAGTCAAACTTCCAATTTTAGCATTAACTCTTTTGAGCTTGGCCAATGCAATCCTCTGTTTCCATGCATGAAGTTTGACTCTTGTCCTCAACAAGTCACTGTCCTTGTTGGAATTCTCTATAAACCTCTCCAAATGTAGATTGGCTCTATCAAGCCATGGTTCTCTATCTTTTTTAATCTTTAGGGCAAGCAGATCACTTGGTGTGAGCTGCTCTGCCAACTCAACTTCTCTCTGCCTTTCCCGAGGTAAAGCTCTCTTCAGCCCTAGAGTCTTTGGTTTTTGTCTTGGAGGTTGATCCTCCTCATCATCAATCTCACCAAATATTTCCAAGTTATCCTCTAGTAAGGAGTTAGCCTTCCCTACCTCTCTTTGTGCCTTGATACAATTCACCTCATTGATGCCCCCCTTGGTCTTCAGCAACTAATTTTCTTGCTCAAGAAAGTCAATCACATATCTTTCTCTTTCAAGATTAGCTTGAAATTCACTAATATTTGTTTCTTTGCCTTTGATTTCTGCATGGGTTATTTTTTCCTCATCTTCCTCATCTAGGTCAATCAGCTGAAAATTGTGCTCTATTTCATTTTCGTCCTCCTATTCATCAATGATTGGCTCATTAGCCTTTTCCTTTCCTTTGTCCACCTGTTTTGTTGATGAAGAAGGAATCGCCCCTTTCACTCCAAGTGAAGCAAACACATGATTTTAGCCTCTCTGATAAGTATTTGGAAATGGCTCAACATCATTCAAATTAGCCCAAGTTGCCTCAATGTCCTCCTCACTTCTTGATGACTCATAACCATGATGTGATGATGATGTAGGGGTATAGAAAGGTGAAGAGGAATGATCAACATGGGGTGAATGAATCTAACTTGGTGATGATGTATGAGTAGTAGGCTGAGATGGAGGAGTGGACATAGGAGGATGAGATGATGAGGGGATACTCTCCTCATGTTGAATAGGTGCGGTAGTGGAGATTTCATTTGCTATGAATGTGTCCCATGGAATTTTATTTTGCTCAAGCTAATGCATGACTATCATCTTGATGAGGGAGTGGTGGAAAAGACTCTGCATTTTATGATTATAATCCCTCTTTTTTACAATGCATGCCATAGTGTCAATGGTGCGGGAGAGCTAATAGGATATGTGAAGCATTCTAACTCTAGTGAAGTGCATAAGGTGTCGGATATGATATGAATAGAGTCGAGAAAACCTCCCATCAAGGTGAAGTATTTCATGATTATTTTCATCATAGGGACATATCGGTCAAGAAGATGAGAGAAAGGGAAAATGGTCTTTTTTTCATCCTTGTATCTAGGTTTAAGATATGGTTCATAGTAGCTGTGATCAAGGTTTCCTTGTTTAAACCATTTCTCTCACACATTAGGGATCCCTATAGCAACTGCAATGATATTAGTGGACATGGTAAAAGTAACCCCAGCAAGAGTGACCTGCCTATCATGAAGACCTGAGATGAATAGCCTTGTTAACATAGGGTGATATTGGATCTATTACACTTTCTCACAAAAATCGAAACAACCAACATGTTTGAAACATGACACAATGAGGGGAGAAGCCATGAGATCTTTTGTTGTTTCTGGTTCAAATTTGATGATTTTCCCTCCTATATTACATGATTTCTTCTTTGGTGTTTGTTCCTCACTGACACTTCTATCTTCCACTTCAGACATTTTGAATTTGAAGGCTTTGGAAACCCTAAGGTAAATGGAATGAGATGAAGGGAATGTGAGGTGAAAGGGATAGCTTAGGTAAATGGCAGGAGTGAATGTAAATTGAAACCTAGGTTTATGAAAACCCTAGGATCTTATAGCTTTATGACTAATATGTGTTTAGGGACATGAATATGGATATGATGCATGAAAATGGGAAGGAAATGAAAACTAGGGTTTCAAAACAATAAGCACTTCAAATTCCTTATGAAACACCAAATATAAAAGAGGAGAGGTGTCTTAGGTTTCACTTACTATTTTAAATCCCTTTGAAGAAAATTGTGAGGAAACTTGAGCTTGCTGGAATTGGTGAAATGCTTTAAAACTCTACCTGAGCAAACCCACAGCGTTCTTGAGGAACGCACAGTGCCCGGTCAAACGTGTAATGACCAATGGTAAACGTGCAGCATCTGTGTTGTTTGGTCTCTAGTTTTCGGGAAAATGCATAGCACCCACGGGTAAACACGTAGTGTCCAGGAAAATGTGCAGCGCCTGAGTGAAAATATGCAAGGACCTTGAATTTTTCTCAAAATGCTCAAAAAACATGAAATTTTCTCCTCTGTTGGAAAATTTTGGTGGATGAATGGATGTAATGACTTCTTTGAGGTGTTTTGAAAGGCTTTATAGCATGGTGGATTTGAAATTTTAATTTTATTTACCCACTTTTCTAATGTTCACTTTTCCCTTTGGACTTTGGCACTGATACTCTTTAACTTTTTGAATTTTTGGCATTGCAGGTTGATCAAGTCATGGAGTTTGTCATTATTTGCTCCATTTAGGCCATAAATTATTGCATTGATAGCTTGGGATGAATTATTACATATGAGAGCTTAAAATTACATTTGTAAAAACATAAATAAATTACATATTTGAATTTTATATCAAAATGACATTTTGATATAAAATTCATTAAACTCAAAAATTACAATCTTGAAAGTATGATAATTACATCATGATGATATTCTACACATGAAAACAAGATTTCTTATTTATTCCCTCTCATATATTTTTTAACCTCATCTGAAATGAATGAGTCACCTTGAGAAATAAAAAACATAATGACCTAATGGGACTTCTTTAGACCTAACTTTCATGAATGAGAATTTATTTAAAAAGACTTATTGGTGAAAAGAGCATTTTGATAGGTGTTTTAATGGTCAAGGAGACATGATAATGAGTCAGCAATGTGAATCTCAGAGGGAGAATTAAGTTTATTGACAAGGACAACCACCAGTGGAACAATTTTATATCATGACCTAAAGGAATGATCGAAAATTTCTTTAGAGTGGGACACCTAAGATGCACATGAAAAATGTTTTTCGATCCCTGGTGGAAGCACACAAATACTGACACTAACATTGGCCTTATTGGGGATGGAAACTCCTTGGAGGTTTCAAGAACACCATATACCAAGTGCCTAACAGTTGGGCCAATACGGTCAAATAATTTAAAAGACTGCAGACTATAAAAATCACTCAAAAACCAATCAAAGTGGCTGAGAACTGACTTGAAAACTGACTTTGAAACCAAGTCAAAACTGGCTCAAAAAATTTAGAAAATAACATAAAATAAACAATCTTTATAGCCTTCACTTCGGGCCCCAAGCCTAAATGATTTTCCTCTCCAAACCTTGTAGAAAATATAAACTGGTATTTACAATGAAAGTGGAACATTCTTTCTGAAGTTGCATCAGAAATAGTAATGTTTCAAGAGCCTACCATTGGCCATTCCTCCTGAACATTCTTGTCCATTCATCTCTTTTAGCAAATAAGAATTTTTTCCTCGATAAGCCAACATCTTGTAGGGACCTTTTCAAATATTTTCAAACTTCTTGTGGTTTCTTTTTTCTTCATTTCTTGCATCTCAACACATCACTACATCTTCCAGATGAAACTTATTTGCCTTGGTTTTGAAATCATAAATCTCTTTTAAATTCTCTCCTGAAGTTTAGAAGTAGTCTGAGAAAGTTCCTCCCCTGTTTTATGAAGGTGAATCATTTGGTTGATTTGATGTTGAATATCATCTTCCTCACTATCTTCTTCTTGCAATAATCTCATAACCGGGACTGCAAGTGATGTAGGAAACACTGTATCTATACCATAAGCCAATTCAAAGGGTGACATAACTATATATTTCTTGGTGCTCACTCGGTCTGCCCACAAAGTGTTGGTAATTTTTCTATGCCAATTTTTCTTGTTCTCATCTAACATTTTCTTAATGATATTAACCAAGGATTTATTAGAGGACTTAGCTAATCCATTGCCCTGTAGATAATATGCAGTGGAATGGCCCAACCTAATATTAAAATTGTGACAAAACTCAATCATATTCTTTGACTTGAATGCTACTGTATTATCTGTAATAATCTTGTGAGGACAACCAAAATGAGACAAAATATTGGATTATAAAAAATAAATAATTACTGTGTCCATAGCTTGCCTTGTAGGAATAGCCTCGATCGACTTGGTGAAGTAGTTAGTGGTTGTTAGAATCCATCTATGTTGTGTTGATGATGTGGGATGAACCTCCCCAAAAAAATCGAGTCCCCACTGTTGAAAAGGAGCATTTACAACAATAGGCTTCAATAGAAGGGGAAGGAGTTTCCTTTTTCCCAAAAAAACCTTACATTCATGACAGTTTGTGACTATTTTGTACAAATCTGAAAATAGAGTAGGCCAATAATACCCTGCTCTCAACACTTTATTAGTTGTTGTTTTCCAAAACAAGTGGCCTCCATAATATCCCCTATGTAAGCCATCCATTACCTTTTTAGCTTCATCTTCAACCAGACAATTTAAAAGAACACCTCCTGGATCTTTCCAATAAAGGGCACTACCTAGAATGCAATATTTAGCAGATTTTAATTTCAAAGACCTACCCTTAAATTTTGACATTCCAAGAGGACATAAGTGTTGAAGTACATACACTATATCTGAATACCATGATGAAGTGAGAAACATTTCTGATACCTGTATTAGAGTGCCATATTCTTCATCACATGACATTGCTGCAATAAGGTTTATGCCTAGAGAATGCAAGTTGGATTCAGCCATAAGTTTGGCTAACCCCTGTCCCTTGATTAGCTTAGTGGGATTGATCTCGAGATCATTCTATATCATTGCTGCTATCCACTTTCCTCTCCTTCCTTCTGGATCAGTCTGTGTGAGAACTTCTTTTATAGCTGCATTTGGAACATAAGCTATAATGTGTGAATGTAGAATATAAATCCGGAAATCTTTCAAGGTTTTGATTAAGGCTAAATATTTCTTCTCAATAATATTATAGCGAAGAGCAGCATCTATAATGGATCGACTGAAGAAATAAATGGGCTTCTCAACCTAATCCTTATTTTTCATCAAAACCGCAACCAAGGTGTGCTCAAATGCAAATGAAAATATTATAAAATCACAAGTATAATCTGGACTAACCAAAATAGCAGTTGTAGTTAAAGAAATATTTACCAAGTTGAAAGACTTCATAGCATCAGTTGTCTATTTTACATTGTTGTCATTTTTCAACATATTAGTCATTCCACGCAAATGCTCAGCCAAATTAGGAACAAACTTGTGTAACTTAAGTCATCTTACCATTGAAAGCTTGTATCTCCTTTTTATTACGCGGAAAATCTATTTGTTGAATTGATTCTACTCTGGAAGGATCAATGCGAATGCCATCTTTGGAAATTATGTGATCGAGAATTTTTCCTTCCTCTATGGCAAAAAGACTCTTTTTTGGATTCAGAGAAATTATGAACTCCCTGCATTTCTGAAAAATAATTCTTAGATGGTCTAATTGTTGATCATCAAAACTAGAAAACATTGTCAAATTATTTGATCATTGATTTGGCTTGATGGGAATAGTGTGCTGAATAATATTTTTTCATAGAACTTCAAATATGCATATAATCTGATGCGAAAATATCAGAAAATTCAGATAAAAATTTGATGTACTTATCTTTTGCCTCGGGAGATAATGTCTTAGATAGCCTAACCGTCTTGGGCTTATCTATTGTGCCAATGTTTATTCCTTCCACACCCTTTTATGTAGGATTCAATGTTGGTTTTCTCGCCAGATCATCCTGATCAAACAGTTCTTCTAAAGGTATGAGACCTCTAGGAATAATATTGAATTTCAGCGGAAAAATATTCATCTAATTGGCCTCTGTGTTTTGATCATCAGAATCACAAACATCATCAATAAAAGCATCTTTGAACTTCCGTTTATTCTGAAAAAAGCTATTAATTTATTTGTCATCCGAAAAAAATTGCCAGTACCTTAAGTTATCAGGAACATTAGGTTTATGTGTGACATGAATTTCAAATTTATTACTTGAGTTCATCAGAATTTTGAGATTACCTGCTACCGTAGCAAGCGAATCTCCAATGATATTTTGACTTCTTGGCATTGTTGTTAATGTATATTCAGGAAAAAAATTTAAGATATCCAAGACTGCATTCCTATAGGCTCTCATTCGTGGATTCTTCACTTGATATTCTCCTTTCACCTACTTAATGACAAGCTCAGAATCACCATAAACAGAATTATTTTTGCACCAAGTTTCTTCAAAATTTTGAGACTTGTGATCAATGCTTCATACTCTACTTCATTGTTAGAACAGTCAAAAGCAAATTTATAAGAGCATTCTCTAACATTACTTGGAATTCCACCTAACTTAAAAACATGACTTCTGATCCAGATACCAACACCTGCACCTTCCTTACCCAAAGCACCATCGAAATCCATGCTCCAAAGGCCATCTTCATCTTCTAGATGCTGAAACTTACCTATTGGTTCTAATTTACCTTTTTCGGTCACCCCATTTTCCTGTTCTATACTGATTTTATGTTCTTCAGGTTGTTCATAAGAAGTCACCTCTTCTTTTTCTTTATCAAGAATTGCTCTAAAACTCTCTGAAACTTCCAGTGCATCCTCTACCAACACTAGCTGATTACTTACATCATTCAAATCACCATCATTATACAAGATAAAATATTCTATATCTATATGTACAACCTGTATTGGATGATTTATGGGCTTCTCCTTACTATTTATCATATACCTCATTTTATTTTCTTGGTAAAATTTCCTCAATTTCTCGGAAACAGGAATAGTAGCATAAGATAATTCAAGTTGTAAAGTACCTTTGAGTTTAGCTCCGCATGATCTAGGCAGTAGCATGCCAAATCGAGGTGGTATATCAACCACCACCACATCCATCAAGACATTCTTTGCTGGGATTTGGTCTAAGGAAACCACTAAATCTTTAATAAGACCAATGCAGCGTACTCTACCAGAATCAAACGAATACCAATCATGATACAGTCGGGTGATATCCATGGCCATATTTTTCATAATAGCCTTCAGCATTAAATTATGAGAAGCCTCAGAATCAAGCATAGAATTATGAAGTATGTACTCATGTAATCTAAAGCTTAAATAAAAGGGGGGAACTTCACGCTCTTCTAACTGACCAGCTATATCTGGATCGAAAATGAGCTCGGGTTGGTCATCTTCCACATTAAACATATCAGAAAAAGGATCAACTAACAACATTTTAGACACCTGATGTTTATAGTGACTATCCTTTACTAATTCTGTCAAAGGAATGGACACTTTCAATTTAGCTATTTCATTTTCTAAATTAAAAGGTGTGACTTTATCTACCTCTTTGACAACAATATCTCTTGTATCATTTTGATCCTTTTTCACCTTCTCCTTTTTCTGAGTGTCTTTTTCTTTAGTAACTAAGCTTGTTGATGGCTGGTTGATGTTGATATGATTCTGATCCGCATGCTCTTTACCATTTTTTTGATTATTTGGAAGATCATTCTTTGATTGGGCCTCTTTTATTTTCTGAATAGGATTGATAGGTACATCTATACTCCCTAAATAATATTGTTGTTGTTGTGCACTCAAAGCATTCATATACCCACGTTGATAATCATCTAATTCAGTTTCCAAATCATCATCATTTTCCAAGATATAATCCTCATTTTTTGGAATATCCAAATTTTCAGTATTCTCCTCATCTTCAGTCAGAAACATGGGCAGACCATCTGCTGTAAAGAAATGATTTTTTTCAACCACCGGATCTTCATCCTCTTCCTCTTCCACTCCTTGAAAATAATTCTTCTACTACGGGGTCTGAATCTTCTATTGTTATATTGTTTGGTCTGGTGCTTTCTACTCTCTTTGCTTGATTCTAAACCGAGGCTTCTACTGCCCTCTAAAATTTGGGTTCTAGATCTATGGTTCATGTCTATCTGAGATAGAATATTGGTCAACCATTCTTTCAATAGTTCAAAGTAATGAATCCATTTTAGCATCAGAATTAGATGTATCCTCTTTGATGGCCACTCTCTTTTCAGATCTCATCCTTTCTCTTTTGGCTAGCAAATTCGCTTCCACACTTACAACATTCTTTTGCATATCTGCTAAAGTTGAAGGATCACGTTCACACAGCTGATATGCCATATCAGTATCAAATCCATCTTTAAATTTGACTAAATCCTTATCTTTCAATGGTTTGAAGAGAATTGTACACCACATTAAATCTCACACAATAATCTTGCACAATCTCTCCAGCATTTCTTCTGATGTTCTCATATTCGGAAAGAATTTGAAGGGGATTTTTATTTTCTTCCCATATTTCTACAATCTGTTGATGCAAAAATTCTAAAGTGTCAATAGTGGTTGTTGGTAGAGCTCTGAACCATTTTATTACTTCCCCTCCCGAACTTTGTGCAAACAGTCTCATCTTCACATCCTCGATATAAATTTCATGAAGAGAAAAGAATTCATTCATCTTATCTACATTATTTTGGGCTTTAATAGATTAATTATTTTCAAAAAAAGGGATTTTGGTTTGGTAATATTTGGGCATAGCACCTAGGTTCTGAGGGAGAACAAGGGGGGCATGTCTTGCAACCATGATGATTGGAGGTGGAGGATTTATAACATGGATTTGTATGCTTGATGTAATCAAGGGAGGATTGGTCACTGATTGAGTAGTGTGAACAGTAGATGAAGTGATGGTAGAATAATTTGAGATCTGAGGTGTAATATCCCAAAATAGGGAAAATAAGCAGTATTGGGAATATCTTATAATCTTCCAAAATTGGACTGCTCAACAATGCATTCACTAAAAAACACATTTCTAGAAATTTATGTCATAAAATTGTAAACCATCACTTGGATCCATTATATCTATCAATATATCATCTAAATCCAAGAGGAGATCAGAAACAAAGAAACTAGGTGAGGTAAACAGACCTCCCACACCTAGTGTAGCTGAAAAACACCAAAACCCCAATACATAGCTACACAAAAAATATTGCAGAAAAGAGATTGTGTAGTATTATGAGGGTTTCAACTTATAAATTATGAGAACAATTATATCTACTCATATATTAGACAATCGTGCTCAAAAACTAAGATCTAGTCTCCTTATTACAATTACAAGAGAACCCAGAAAGGGTTTCTTGTCATACACTCTGAATACAAATGTGATCTTCAAAAAATTACTGAATAATCATTGCAAAACTGAAGAATAAGAGTGTATAAGGCTGAAAGATATAAAATATGATTTATATCCCTCAAAGGCTTCCTCCCATGAAAGTATGAACCTCTCAATCACAAGGAAACACTGCAAAGAAGCCACTAGATCGTCCACTGAAACTACCTCCAAAAATAACGCATTCCCTAGCTAGGACAACGCTAGGAATGTTGGAAAATTTGTGGCCTGATGCCACATATCTAAAATGAGATCAATATCTCTCCAAATAGATCTCCCAAGGGAAGGAAACCTCCCTCCAATGAGAAACTAGCTCAGAAAGTGGGATTCCAATCCCCTCCACTGCTGCACCTGCAACATAGCACAGTAACCTGCAGAAACTATGATGGTGAATTAAGTTGAAGATTGGCCTGAAAAATTGATGTGTAAAATGAATTCAAGCTCTCCCAAGAGTATCCTCAAGGAAAGAGGTGGAATTCCCGTTCGGGAACACCCCATGCTAAACATCACTACAACCCTACTGAACAGCAAGAGGAGCAAAGTCTAAGAAGACCAATACAAAGATAATAATCTAAAACATGAGGAACAATAGTTGCCATCCTTTTCCTTAAATAGGATGTGAGTTTTCTTGTCCTTGGCCCCACCCAACTAGGTCATTTCCATCAATAGATTCATCTCGCTCCAAAACTGCGTTATTCCTTCCTTGATCCCTACTCCTCCACATCTGCGCTATTGACTTGGTCAAAGTAGACTGAATCAACATGATATTAGCCCTGTTCACACATGGGGGTGTCTTATTGAGATGAAAAGAGGGTCTCCTTTCACACTTGAAGTGTTTTTATTCCTTCTTAGGAGACTTATGGGCCTTCCTACCCATTTAGCTTCAAGCTAAAATTTGGGACACTGCTAAATATAATGTTCCATTTAGCTTGAAGCTAAAATTTGGGAACATTACAGTCCTCCCCTCCAAAAATTTTTGCTTGTCCTCAAGAAAATGTATAGGGAGAGTAAAATTTCTCCCCTCCTCCTCTTGTGGCCTCCCATCAATGGCCTCCATCACTGCATCAAAATAATCTGTAATAAAACTGCCATCCAATGTTTCCTCCCAAGTATGCAAAACCAAATGGCTCACATCAATCAAAGGTGGAAGGTGTGAGTGGAAACCTGTCTGTCATCCCATGGCCTCCTCAAGGTAGGAGTGATGAAAAACATGGGGAATCTCATCCCCAATGAGTGACTCCCTCACACACGCTATCATCCAAATGAAATGAGCCATCCTAGGTAGCTCATCAAAAGAATCATCAACCTCGGTTTTATACAATGTATTGGGGCTGCATGGAGAGATTGGAATCTTCCATCCAGATGGTTTCTCTCTCCATTTATGGTAAACATGGGTCTATTTCTATCCTTGGGCTGAAATAATATGGCCTCCCATAATGGCCCAAGATCCCCCATCAAACAATTCAGCCATGAAGTGCCTCCTCAAGTTCTTCAAGTGGTTCCTCCCACAAGAAGGGAAAAATTGTGATGTGGAAATCATGGTTTGCCCATGGTTCCTCCTGAAATTTACAACATGTAAAGTGGGGAGAATCATGCTCCCAATGGGAATCTCTAACACCTCCAAAACTCTCTAAACAATGCTTCCCATGAATATAAAAATATCAGCAGTAAATGGAAGCAAAATGCAATAAGAAAAAGCTGCCATATGACAACCGGAGAGTGGTTCATAGTTCTGTTAGCCATCAATGAATTTTTGTCATAGCAAATAATGGCTAAAATAGTTCTTGAGCCTTCAAGAGATTATTTTCATATAAAATTACTCATGCTTGAAGCCTTCTGGTGCTTTCTAACTCAAGAGTAATCTTCACTATTGTTTCCTTCAAAGAAATCCCCAAGTAACCCTGCTGATGTCAAAAGAAAAATATTTCCTAAAGGCCCCATTTCCATCATTTAATTTCCCCCCATTTCCTCTTCACAAACTACCCCCATATCACTTATTTTTCTTCTAAAAAACCTCCTTTCCTCCTTCATTTACCCTTTTTCCCTTAAAAAATTCCCTTTAAAACCATTTAACTATTTTTATTTGGTTTTAAAATCCTTTTTCCCTTACCTGGAACACTAAAAAACCATAAAAACCCATAAAAAACCTTTAAAAATTTGTTCCGCTTCTTTTTGGGTTTTAAGCCCCCTTGGCTTAAGCCCCCTTCCTTTTCCCTGCCATAAAACCTCACGCCTGCGACCAGGCACCAGCCCCCATCACATCAGCACTTCTTCGTTTCCTCTCCCATTCCTTTTGTCCCCCGCCAATGCGATCCCTCGAGGGTTTAACCCTCTGCCCTTTCTCTACATATTACCTGCACCTGTGACCTGGTGCTAAATCCTTAGCCTTTAGCCCTTTTTAATTTCTACCCTCGGTCCCCTACTCCTCCATAGGACCACACCTTCTCCACTCCATTAAGGTCCTTCCCTTTGTATTTACCCCCGTGCCCATGGTAAAACGCTTTTCCTTTTTTTTTCCCCTTCCACACTTGTAAAATTCCAGAGAAATCTCAGCTGTAGATCAAAGGCCTCAAGCCTTGAGCTGAAAACCACCATGCTTCCCCTCTCACCCTCCATTCTCCCAACTGATATCTATCCATCCACCCTTGCAATCCATCTACACTATAGATCTTATGGATCTAACAGTTCCCGTTTAACTCAACATCTAACCCATTGCACATAACATTCCCGCTATCAAACAAAATAGCCCATGTCAGCATTGGTCCCACCCCCCATTATTCAACCGCCCGTCCAATCTCCAGCTGCCACCTGGCCTCCATTATCCACCATCCGCCCGATCACCTTTCCCCCATCGGACTCCTCCCCCACCGTTGGATTTACACCTCCTGATCTAACGGTCCACATCGCATTTTGCGCAGATTTCCATGTTAGGGTTTAACAACCCAGATGAATGAGAAATATCTGGTAGTGGGGAGGACACACATCGCCTGATGGATGATATCATGTTCGTTCAGGCGTAAACCACTTACTGCTTAGATGCCACGCGAAAACCGCCGACGGTTTTCGCAAAACCACCAATCCATATTTCGCGCCCAAATTCACTTTAAACCCTGTTTTCACAGGTTTTTTGCATAAAACCTCCTTTGCATGCTTTTACCTCCTCTGCCTGCATATCCTGCTCCTCTGCATATGATCCTTCGCCCTCACAGAGTCCCCTGAAGTAGTTTAAACCAAAAATTGTAGGATTTCTAGATAGTTTGTTGTTATGTGTAGGTCTCATGGCGGTTTTATGGCTTAAAGCCATCCCACAATCCAGTAAAGGGACAGGGCTGAGGGTGACAATCCTTGTGGCCCAAAAAAAAAAAAAAGGTGCCAAGGGGATGAATTCCACGTCACAAGTAATGGATCATGGCCATTTTGCATTTCGATCAAACCCTCTAATACTGTCACTTGTACACCAGCAAACACAGTGGTGAAGAATTAAAAGAGTATCAAAGAAAAATTAAAGCTAAAAGGTTAATACATAAAGAATGAAGATCAAAGAGCTTAACCCAACAGTTAAGGATAAATCACAATTATAGATGATTAAAGGAATAGGCTTAAAACACAAAACCAAAGCCTAATTCAGTTTAAAAAGACAAAAGACAGATGACTAAAGCCAAATCAGTTAAATAGTCAGCAAAAGGACAATTGAAGACCAAAGAAGAATAAAGAAGGCATGATTAGCCTTAAAGCTCAAAATAAGAGTTAAATCAGTGCTTTAAAGTATTAAGACGGACAGATCAGTAAAGGAAGCCTCCAAATGCCACATCAGTGAGGCAATAACTCCTCTAGAGATCAAAATGCCACCTACAAGATCATTTTCCTCAAAAGAATACAAATTGAATGCATATTCAGAGACATTTGCCAAAGACAGCTCAGAAGTAATTGCCAGCCTACCAAAAGCCTCCAAAGTCAACAAAAGTGACTGAAGTAGATAAAAGTTAATGTAAAATTAATTAAACCAAAGTTAAACATTTGATATCTTCTTCATAAGGTCTCCCAAAGGCCGAGAAACATTTACCTATATATATCATATGAGGAGTCTAGTGTTATTGTTGGTTGCATACTCATTGAATGTAAATATATTTTGAGGCTGTTGAAGCTCTGTTTTGTAATTGAAGAAATATAGGCCGAGAAGAGAAGTTGAAAGCTGTAAAAGACCCACTGGACTTGAAGTTTGTAATTGGTTTGAATGTCAAATACAAAAGCTAATTTATGGGATCTTGGTCTATGTCAATGGTGATGTTTTTCTAATTGTAATTGTTATTTTTCTCATGTTTTCAATACTGTCCACTTTCTCTGATAAAGAACAGAAAATATAGATTATGATTTACTGTAAAGTACCCTAAATCTCAATGATAAATATTTATCTTTATGTTTTATTCTAATGTTTTTTAGGGGATAATTCAATAGAGTATAACCAGTGAAGTGTGTGGTGAGCCCATGTTTCCTGAGTACAACTTGAGATATTTTCTTTGAACGTTCTTGAAAAGTCTGCTAAGTAAATTTCAACTAGGGAAGTCTATGGTTAGCCCTATCCTCTAGTTTATCTCCAACAGTTTCTTTGAAAAGATCCCTGAGAGTATGCCAAAAGTAGGATAGGTTCAAAGTCCTTACTTGATCTTAGGCTATTCTTTTGTTTATCTTATATGTTTTCTACTTTCTGAAGGTAATCTGTTAGATTGCTGGATTGATGTCTGAAAAGTTTTCTTTATTAAAAGTTTGCCCAAAGAATTCTATGTTTTGCCCTGTCCTTTGGCTTGCTTCAAACAACTACTTTGAAAGTTTTTCCTTGTTTAGTGAAGTTAATAGATTCTTAAATGGTTATTAGCTTTACTTCTTTCACAACACTTGTAATGTTCCATGCTGCAAAATCAAGTTAAAAGAAACCTTTTGATAAAGATGACTTGCCCCATAGACCACACTTGAAAATTGTTGTGAAATTAAATCCTTTTGTGACTCCATAGCCCAATGGATTGATACTGTTTCTTACCTATCCTATCAGCTGAACCATTATTTCAACCTACTTACACCTTTACCCCTCAAAAGACTTCCTTCATTTTGATGATATTCATCCCAACCAAAAACAAACAAAACCTTTGTACTTCATAACTAGCCTAAAATCATATCATAAGCCTTAAATATCATATCTTTGAAAAAACCTTATAGAAATATCCCTCTCTGAATCTAGGAGGGCTAGATCCTAGGATTCCAAAGTGGTTTTGATGTAGGCTCTGCAGCATTTGTTCTTGCCAATATTGCAAACTACAGAGGCCTAACAAGTTCCACAAATGGAACTAGTGCAGTGCATCCTTTGCCTGCATCAAAACAAAAAATAATAAGTGCTTTCCTAGCCATTTTTTTGTTGCCACAGTCATCCCATAAGATAGAATCATGAATATAAAATTTGGTGTCAATGGTGTACACCAAGAATTATGCAGCTTTCCCCACAAACCACCAATAAGATATCCAATATCAATGCTACAATTAGCCTCAAGTACATCATAATATAAAGTATAAGAAGGGATGATCCTCCTTAATACAACATGTTGCTAATATAAAGTAAATAAAGGAAAATCATAATGCAAATGTATACCTTCTCTACCATGTACTTCGGTCCTTGAGCTAAAATGGCTCAATTGAAAACACTCCCTCACTCCTAATGAGTAGGAAAGTGGCTGTGACATCCTCTCTATCACCTCCTGAAATATGCATCTCTAGATATGCTGCAATATATCCTGTTGGATGCCCTCCCAAATGAAATCCTCTGCCAAAGAAAGGTATGCATCAAAATGCATGGAAAAGAAATCCTCTTGTGCTGCATGTAGCAGCTTCTCCTTGAGCTTAGAAGCTCTTGTCAAGAAGACTCTTCCATGAGAATAGATGACCATATTATACACCATGTATCTATCATCTCCATCTAGGTCATCTAGAATCATGCAAGCACCAATATCCTTGGAGTACTCTACCAAGAGTTGAGACCTCCAATGTGGATCAATCCTCCCAAGAGACAGCGATGGTGATCTGGCATGAGAAGCTCATGCTGTTGCCTGTTACTTTGACATCCCCCATGCCAAAGTTATCCTCCAAAATTTTCACCTCTCCAAAATCCAAGAGTGGTGAATCCAAAGACAAGATGTCTTCCATCAACTCTAGATCGGGTGGCCTCCCAGGTGGAATGCCTCCATGTAGTGAGACATCAATGTCAAGAGTAGATAGTACATATGGTTGGGAAACCTTTCCCTTTCCCTCACAGCACAGATCAGTCTGCCTCCATTTTTCATTAGCTCTCTGAAAATAGAGAAGGGTGTGTGCTCCTCATCAAGTGATGCTTCCCTTCCTTCCTACCTTCTCCTTCCATCTACAATGCTTCACAATCATGTTTCTCATTGATTGTGCTTTGACCTCCATGTATGAGATCCTGCAAAACTTATTGCAAGGATACAAGAATCCCTCCTGTTGAATCATGTGCTCCTCCTCCCTCTGCATGAGGTACTAGATGTGCTCTAGATGTGACAAGGTTGTTGCCCTCATCCTCATCAATGTGTATGGGAAACCTTCCAATAATTGGATTCTCTTGTGAACAAGAGATCCCGATGCCCTCTTGTTTAGGAATAGGAGATAGAGGTATTGCCTCTAACAATGTATGATGCAAGATGTCAGCTTCTCCCATGGTTTCATGGAGTGGAGTGAAATTTGTAGTCTCCTCCATCACATGCAAGTTTTTTGTTCTCTCAAGTTTTTTTTGCTCTAATACATGTGTCTTAGGAAGTTTCCCATCAAAATTTCCCACCAATTTTTTAATGAATCTTGCATAAGAGGAAGTATTTTCATTTTCTAAAGAACAAGATTCAAGAATCCACCATGCATAAGCCTTACCTCTGTAATACAGTGTTGCAATTTTGATGGCTTCATCTTCAGAAATGTGGTGTTGTTGTAAATAGGAGTCTAGCTCCTTCACCCAAGCTCTAGCTAAACATGTAGGTGAACCATCAAAATTAGATAGAATAAATATATCTATAACCTACTACTTTCTTTTCTCCACCTGGATCTTGCAAAACTCTTGGAAATTGGTATGATCTCTAAACCACTCAGTTTGAGATTCATACTCCTGCAACAAATCACTAAGAGTTTTCCTCTTAGGCATTCTCCCTCCTTTCATCCATCTCATGATAGAATTGGGCATTTGACTATGTTGTGCATCATGGTGTGTAGCTGCATGCTCACACTTACCATGTGCAAATCTAGATCCAAACTCTTCTGGAGATTCCATCCCCATTCTTATTTTCTTCAGATCTCCTAGAAAGCCCTGTAGAGATCTTGAAAGAATCTTTGTAAGCTTGTCTTCCTATCTATCCATCTCTCCTTTTTCTATAGTATAATGGCCTGATATCCATAGTGTTATCACCCAAAAATTCTCAAAATTTCAACATGAAATGTGTCAAAATTTTCCTTTAAATTGGTTAGGTTGCAAGGCATCATGAAATGATAAATTTTATGATGAACTTAGGTTTTAAGTTTTTTCTTAGGATGTTAGAAATAAGCCCAAGCCAAATCAAAAGAATAGGTTTTGAGTAGATACCTTGAACTTAACCTAAAGTCTCAAATCTGGCCATCTGTCATAAATCCTTTGAGTCTGCAACGATTCTAGTGCAAAATAAACAGATTTTGCTATGGAAACACCTAGCAATTCCGTAGCAAAACTGACAGGGTTTTCTGCATAATGATGAGTGGTTAACCTTTGAATGTTTCAAGGTCATTATATTAGAATATAGTCATCATTTGAAATTTATACACGTTTTAGCATCAGCCACCATTTGAAATCCATCCCATTTTTCTTTTCAAAGTCATCCATCATTCCTCATACTCTGTTTCCCTCTTTTTTAATATTCTACCAAAGCACCTTGTTGTCATTTACATCTCCCATATAAATCCCTTTTCATGCCAGCCTCCTCTACTATAACAGCTTGTTGTCCAAATTGTTTTTTACAGCTATCACATTTTTAAGAGGGCAGTTTGGGTTATAAAAGAAAATTTCCATGAAGAGGAAAGAATAAAAAAGAGGCTATGTGTTTAGATAGGGGCCTATGGAGTTTTAACTAATTATGGATGACCTTTGCTTCACAGATCCTTTCATCCAAATAGGTTACATGTTTTTCTACTAGGAGCTACAAAGGGATTTTTGTGTTTCTTGGATTGTTTGAGCTGTTTGTTTCAAAACCAGTTTTCAGGAAAATGAAGATGAGTTTCAAAAATATGAAGGAGACTGTTTCCAAGCAAAGATAAAGGAAAAAAAACCTCTTTCAATTTTCTCCCAGGTGCTACCAATTTGGAGATTAGAATTTTCCTTTGGGACCTATTTTAAGCATTCTGAATTTTTCCTGTTTCATACATGATTTTATAATGCAGATTTCGAACAACTGAAGCTGGTTTTCAAAAAAATGAGAGAGGTTTTTATTATAAAAATTCTTATATACAAAAACCTCCTCCATTTTTGTAACATATATCAGGGATCGAGAGATAGGAGCTCAGGATTGAAACCTTCATTTTCAGGAAAAACCGAGTTATTTTTGTTGGTTGATCAAGTGGATAAAGGTGAAAAGGTTGTTTATTGAGGAAGGTAAGAGGTATTTTTAAACAAATATTACTTATCAAGCTTCATACTATCATATCACATTGCGAAGGACCTTTTCTAGTTCTAAAATCCAAATTATGTGAAGTTTGTGGGCAATTAGGCAATTCCGCAGCAAGTGTCAGGCTTGAAGCCCAGTTTTTGCTGCAGAATTTATGCAGGTTTCTTTTGGGTTTTAAGAGACATAAAATGATGGGAGTGAGCAGTTTTGAAGGTCATGTTTAATTTTTTTTAATCATTTAACATCCTCCAATGGTTAAAAACAGCTGAGGAATATCATAAGTCAATCTTTTGTGTGCGCTACGAAAACAGGTTGTTTTCGTAGCTCAAAAAAAGAATTTGACAGTAAGGACAGTTTTGTGACAAATGATAAAAAAGAGTTAAAAAGGTTAAGAATGTGTAAATTCATTCATCATAAAGGTGTCAAAGAGTATCAGGATGACAAATATTATCAGATTTTCCAAGTGGATATTTTCAGTTAGAGGAGTTTCAAAGATACTAGCCAACATATGCCATGTCATCAAACTAACTTCTTTTAAAATGAGGGGCAGAGTTACCTCACGAAGACAATCATGATATAAATGTTTTTTTAATGGCTAGCATGGTAAAAATATTAGATTCCTTTCGAGGAAGACTTGGATCAGTTTAGTTTAAATGTAATAAATAAGTGTTTAAGTCCTAGTAGGACTCTTAGTCTTATTTCGAATAGGTGTCAGTACTAGTCTCTAGAATCTAGTTTATGGTTAGATTTAAGTGTTAGTTTAAATTTAAATGGTCTAGCCACTTGGCAGACTGGTTGTACAGGCTAAAAGCATATAAATACTAGAAAATTTGATGTAGTAAAGGTTGGAAAATTTTATCAGAACTAGCTACTTTTGTAAATACTTTGGAGGAGCCGATATATACAGAAGCAGTTTAACTTTTCTGAAGCTGAGATTCTAAGTGTACCTCAGTGAGCTGTATCTTCTATCATGTGTTTTACTTCCATAGTTTTGATGCTTATTACTCATAATTCATGGGAACATGCTCTGACTTCCTTTAAGTGTTAATTTATGGTGAATTGAGTTCTTAGGTCCTATCTGTAGATGGTTTTATTCAATGTTTGATACTCATTACTTAGAATTCATGGTCATTCATGCTATGACTTCCTTTAAGTGTTAAGCTTGGATAAATCTATGTTAAATACTTTCCTTTCAATATCTTGATGTATCATGACTCAGAATCCATGCACACATGCTTTGATTTCCTTTAAACCTTAAGATATTGAGACTTTCCTGAATGTGTCACCCTTTCATTGAAGTATATACAAGCCTCAGTTTTATAAGATGAGTTATTTTGTTATCTTTATCCCTGTCACTGACTCCATAGCCCAATGGTAGCTTGTCTTCATATTTCAGCCAAGAAACCTACAAAATCATAAACCATATAGTTAGCCATCTATCTATATCTTTAATCAATATCATTAACCGTTGAGAGAGCCCTCTCAGGTTGAGGAGGCTAAGCCTTAGCTAAAATATTGGTTTGAAATAGTTACACTGAAGTGGTCTGATCAATAGCCTATTAAGGTCCTATTTTGGTAATAACATTTTGGTGCATCTTCTAGGAGTCTGAAGATTACTCAGTACTGAAAAATCATGAAGCTAAAATCTTGAAGGTAGCAGGAGCTCAGAAATCTTTTCGAGGCTACAAAACTACCTTGGCGACTCCATTTTTGAAGAATTCAAAATTCATAGATTCATGGTGATTCCACTGGAGTTATGAAGAACTCAAATGCTTCCATTCTTATTTCAAGGTATGCATGCAGAAATTTTTCAAGAATTCATGGTTTCCCAAATCATTTTCCCAAGGATACATATTTTCTAAGGAATGGTCCAAAATTCAATGGAGATGATTTGAGTTTGACTTTGAAGCATATATCATATTTCTGTGATTTTACCGAGCTTCTTAGAGTCAAAATGAAGATGTTTGCATTATGTTGTTCTATGATTCATTTCAAGGGAAATGTAAACAGTGGATTGAAAGTTTTCCTGTCAGATCTATTAAGTCATTTGCAGTATTTTGGCTTATGTTTTTGGAGGAATGGATAAACAAAGCTGAGTTGGTGGCAAACTCTCCTTCAATTCAAGGTTTCAAGCAATGGAATGATGATCATATTAATGAAGAAATAGATGAAATTTTTCTTTGTCCTTGTCTTCTTATCTAAAATAATTTGAGTGCAAGACAGAAGATAAGATTAAATTTTTGGATGAAGTTGCTAAGAACATTGAAAAATACATTGAAGGTTTACAAGGTCAAATTCAATCATATAGTCTTCATGATCATGATCATACTTTTCAAAAGATTTCTATGGTAGAATAAAAAGAGAGGGTGTTGCTTCCTTTTTCTTTTTAGATTGACGAAGAATACATTTTTTTTGAAAATCAATTTGAGGAGCAGTTTGAGAGCACACAGCTAAAGCTTTATGTAGATGATCAAAGTATTGGTGTTGGTGAGTTGTCCAAATCGACATAATATCATAAGAAACATCAAACTAACCATGTCTTCTTTGATCCTATAGCTGGCTACATGGAAAAGTTCTATAGTCCATATTTCCAACTATATTTCCATTATGAAGATCAAATATATCTCATGCTGCCTCGATTATTTCATTATCATGTTTATTTTTGCTTCAAGCTCAGTCAAGAGTTTCAAGTGTTAGATCAGATCAATGACTGGCTTCATTAGACGTTTCATGTTCCTTGAGTTACAGATGGATATTGTAGCTGATAGGGTAGGTAGGAGTGTGTGAATAAGCTCAAAGTTGACTGAGCATCTTTTCATTAGGTATGAATTTGTTTCTTATGCAGTGATCATCAAGCTTGAGCCTAAGGTGAAGGCCATAAGATTTTGAAGAAGATTTGGAAAAATTTCATAGTTTTTATTTCCAAGAAGATGGATGGCACTAGAACTATTGGTTCTTAGTGTACCACAGGGGCACACTATCCCAAGTGGAGCCACTGTTATCACCCAAAAATTCTCAAAATTTCAACATGAAATGTGTCAAATTTTTCCTTTAAATTGGTTAGGTTGCAAGGCAACATGGAATGATAAATTTTATGACGAACTTAGGTTTTAATTTTTGTCTTAGGATGTTCGAAATAAGCCCAAGCCACATCAAAAGAATAGGTTTTGAGTAGATACCTTGAACTTAACCTAAATTCTCAAATCTGGCCATCTATCATAAATCCTCTAAGTCCACAGCGATTCTAGTGCAAAATTAATAGATTTTGCTGTGGAAACACCTAGTAATTACGTATCAAAACTGACGTGGTTTTCTTCATAATGATGAGTGGTTAACCTTTGGAGGTTTGAAGGTCATGCTGTCATAATAGAGTCGTCATTTCAAAGTTATGCACATTTTAGCATCAGCCACCATTTGAAATCCATCCCATTTTTCTTTTCAAAGTCATCCCTCATTCCTCATACTTTGTTTCCCAATTTTTCAATCTTCTACCAAAGCACCTTGCTATAATTTACATCTCCCATATAAATCCATTTTCATGCCAGCCTCCTCTACTATAACAACTTACTGTCCAAATTTTTTTTTACAGCTGTCACATTTTTAAGAGGGCAGTTTGGGTTATAAAATAAAATTGCCATGAAGAGGAAAGCATAAAAAGGAGGCTATGTGTTTGGATAGGGGCCTATGGAGTTTTAACTGATTATGGATGAACTTATCTTCACAGTAGCTTTCATCTAAACAGGCTACATGTTTTTCTACTAGGAGCTACAAAGGGATTTTTGTGTTTCTTGGACTGTTTGAGTTGTTTTCTTGAAAAGAAGTTTTCACGAAAATGAAGATGAGTTTCAAAAATAAGGAGGGTTTTTCCAAAAAAAGATCAAGGAACAAACACCTCTTTCAATTTTCTCCCAAGTGCTACCAATTTTTAGATTCGAAGTTTCCTTTGGGACCTATTTTCAACTTTCTGAATTTTTCCTTTTTTATACACGATTTTATAATGCAGATTTCGGACAACTGAAGCTAGTTTTCAAAAAAATGAGAGAGGTTTTTATTATAAACATTATTATCTAAAAAAACCTCCTCCATTTTTATAACATCTATCAGAGATCGAGATATAGTTGCTCAGGAGTGAATCCTTCTTTTTGGGAAAAACAAAGTTATTTTTGTTGGTTGATGAAGTGGCTGAAGGTGAAAAGGTTGTTTCTTGAGGAGGGTAAGAGGTATTTTTAAAACAATATTCCTTATCAAGCTTCATACTATCATCTCACATAGAAAATGACCTTTTCTAGTCCTAAAATCCAAATTATTTGAAGTTTGTGGGCAATTAGGCAATTCTGCAGCAAGTGTCAGGCTTGAAGCCTAGTTTTTGCTGCGGAATTTCTGAAGGTTTCTTTTGGGTTTTAAGAGACATAAACTGATGGGAGTGAGTAGTTTTGAAGGTAATGTTTAATTTTTTTTTATCATTTAACATCCTCCAATGGTTAAAAACAGCTGAGGAATATCACAAGTCAATCTTTTGTGTGTGCTATGAAAACAAGTTGTTTTCATAGCTCAAAAACAGAATTTGACAGTAAGGACAGTTTTGTGACAAATGATGGAAAAGAGTTAAAAAGGTTAAGAATGTGTAAATTTATTCATCATAAAGGTGTCAAAGAGTATTAGGATGACAAAGAGTATCATATTTTCCAAGTGGATATTTTCAGTTAGAGGAGTTTGAAAGATACTAGCCAACATATGCCATGTCATCAAACTAACTTCTTTTAAAATGAGTTGCAGAGTTACTTCACGAAGATAATCATGATATAAATGTTTTTTTAATGGCTAGCATGGTAAAAATATTAGATTCCTTTCGAGGAAGACTTGGATTAGTTTATTTTAAATGTAATAAATAAGTGTTTAAGTCTATTAGGACTCTTAGTCTTATTTCGAATAGCTGTCAGTCCTAGTCTCTAGAATCTAGTTTATGGTTAGATTTAAGTGTTAGTTTAAATTTAAATGGTCTGGCCACTTGGAAAATTGGTTGTAAAGGCTAAAAGCCTATAAATAGTATAAACTTCGATGTAGTAAATTTTGGAAAATGTTATCAAAACTAGCTACTTTTGTAAATACTTTAGAGGAGTTGATATATACAGAAGCAGTTTAAATTTTTTGAAGTTGAGATTCTAAGTGTACTTCAGTGAGCTTTATCTTCTATCATGTGTTTTACTTCCATAGTTTTGATGCTTATTACCTAGAATTCATGGGAACATGCTCTAACTTCCTTTAAGTGTTAATTTATGGTGAATTGAGTTCTTAGGTCCTATCTGTAGATGGTTTTATTTAATGTTTGATACCTGTTACTCAAAATTCATGGTCATTCATGCTCTGACTCCCTTTAAGTGTTAAGCTTGGATAAATCTCTGTTAAATACTTTCCTTTCAATATCTCGGTGTATCATGACTCAGAATCCATGCAAACTTGCTCTTATTTCCTTCGAACCTTAAGATATTAAGACTTTCCTGAATGTGTCACCCTTTCATTGAAGTATATACAAGCCTCAGTTTTATAAGAAGAGCTATTTTGTTATCTTTATCCCTATCACTAACTCCATAGCCCAATGGTAGCTTGTCTTCATATTTCAACCAATAAACCTACAAAACCATAAACCATAGAGTTAGCCATCTATCTATATCTTTAATCAATATCATTAACCCTTGAGAGAGCCCTCTCAGGCTGAGGAGGCTAAGCCTCAGCTAAAAAATTGGTTTGAAATAGTTACACTGAAGTGGTTTGATCAGCAGCCTATCAAGATCCTAATTTGGTGATAACACATAGGATGAGCCAATATTGATGCTTTGATACCACTATAATATCCCAAAATAGGGAAAATAAGCAGTATTGGGAATATCTTATAATATTCCAAAATTGGACTACTTAACAATGCATTCACTAAAAAACACATTTCCACAAATTTATACCATAAAAGTGTAAGTCATCACTTGTATTTATCATATCTATCAATCTATCATCTAAATCCAAGGGGATATTAGAAACAAAGAAACTAGGTGAGGTAAATAGACCTCCCACACCTAGTATAGCTAAAAAACACCAAAACCCCAATACACTACTACACAGAAATATTGCAGGAAAGAGACTACACAGTCTTATGAGGGTTTCAACTTAGAAATTATGAGAACAAGTATATATACTGATATATTAGACAATCATGCTCAAAAACTGAGATCTAGTCTCCTTATTACAATTACAAGAAAACTTGGAAAGGGTTTCTTGTCATACACTCTGAATACAAATGTGATTTTCAGAAAATTACTCAATAATCACTACAACACTGAAGAAAAAGAGTGTATAAGGCTGAAAGATATCATATCTGATGTATATCCCTCAAAGGCTTCCTCCTATGAAAGGATGAACCTCTCAATCACAAGGAAACACTGCAAAGAAGCCACTAGATCATCCACTGAAGCTACCTCCAAAAATAACACATTCCCTAGCTGGAACAGCACTAGGAATGTTGGGAAATATGTGGCCTGATGCCACAGATCTGAAATGAGCTCAAGATCTCTCCAAACAGATCTCCCAAGGGAAGGAAACCTCCCTCCAATGAGAAACTAGCTCAGAAAGTTGGATTCCAATCCCCTCCACTGCTGCACCCTGCAACACAGCACAATAACCTACAGAAACTGCGATGATGAAGTAAGCTGAAGCTTGGCCTAAAAACCTGATGTGGAAAATGAATGCAAGCTCTCCCAAGAGGCTCCTCAAGGAAATAGGTGTGATTCCTGCTTGGGAACACCCCGTGCTAAACAACATTGCAAACCTGCTGAACAACAAGAGGAGAAAATTCTGAGTAGACCAATACAAAGATAATAATCTAAAACATGAGGAAAAATGGCTACCATCCTCTTCCTTAAATAGAATGTGATTTTTCTTGTCCTTGGCCCCACCCAACTAGGTCATTTCCATCAAGAGATTCATCTCCCTCCAAAATTGCATTATTCCTTCCTTTATCCCTACTCCTCCACATCTGCGCTGTTGACTTGGTCAAAGTAGACTGAATCAACATGATATTAGCCCTGTTTACACATGGAGGTGTCTTACTGAGCTACAAAGAGGGTCTCCTTTCACACTTGAAGTGTTTTTATTCCTTCTTAGGAGACTTATGGGCCTTCCTACCCATTTATTCACCAGCTAAAGACACTGCTAACTATAATGTTCCATTCTGCTTGAAGCTAAAATTTGGGAACATTAAATGAGGTCTTTTTATCGCCCAAGCATTAATTTGCAAAGAATATTTCTGTAGATATTTAAGAACTTGTAATAGTTGTGACCCTGATTGTGACCCTAATTGTGAATGTGAAAACAGATCTTCAACAGGACTGTGAAAGGAAATGTAGGAATCAACAACTGTTTCGTCAATCCAACTCAAATATTTTCTCTGGAATAAGCTTTGTTCGAAATTTATATCAAATTCAATATCTTGCCTGTTTTCTAACTTTCCAGGGAATGAACTAGCTCTAGGAATAGAACTTTTCTCTGATTCATTTTCGGTTGAATTAGATGTCTCCAAAATATTTTTGGCTTTTATTCCTATGTTCTGAGGATCACTAAAAATGGTGGGAGGATTAGGTTTGGGATTGGATCTAGTGTATCTTCGGGAAGCCAGTATGTCCAATTTTCGAAAACCAATTTTTACTTTACAAAATTTTCAATTCATCCTTTGAATAAACTCTAAACTTATCATCCACAAGTTTAAGAATTTCAATGAAAACTTACCGGGGTTGATCTGATCTCACTTTTCTTCCTTAGTGGAGTCGCCAAAATGTTATCACTTGGATTGGACCTCAGGTTGAGAAAGGTAACCTCAAACCATGCTTAGCCAAGTAGCTAGCCCTACTAGGCAAGAAGAGGGCTCTCTCTGTATAGATCAAAGGCAAGATGACTGAGGAAAGAAGATATTAGGCTAGTTATAGTAGCTCAGGGTTTTTATTTTTATTATATAGGGTTTTTTTTGGATCAGGAGGAGTCAAACAGTCAGGGAAAGGAAATTAGGTCAAGATCTGCAGGGTGTTCTATGGGGAAAGGTATGTACATTGGTTTAACACTTTAGGGTTTTTATGTTGAGATGATTAAGACAGGTGAGGAGCTAGAAAGAGCATGGTGAACTCATGATTTCTTTCTAAACTAAAGAAATTACAAACTGTGAATATTTACCCAAAACAGAGCATAAAAATTATGGATTTCGTTCATCTAACCTGAAAAATTCACTTAATGGAAATAAGATGATGAATTAAAAAAAAAAAAAATTATAACATATGAGAAAAAAGAAGAAACTGAAACTAAACACTATACCACATGGATCCCATAAAAATAGCTGCAAATTTGATTAATGTCCATGCCAAAAACTGATACAAAAGTGTGTCTCTTGATATGCTAAACCTCCAAATGATTCCAACCATTACAATGACTGAGAAACTACATCATATAGACTTCAAAACCACTCTCCCTAGTTCCAGGGAGTCGAATCCATAAGATGGGAATAAGTTACACCTAATGCCAAACAACAAACTGAAGACTAGGAAGACCCAACAATTTTCCTCTAAAAGAGAAGAAATTGATTCATTTTACCTCTAGAGGACTCACCTAATGTATCTACCTTAGATAAAGGTAAAAACATGACATTTACATTTACCATGACCATTTACATCAGTAATTTCTTCATTTTCCGAAGTAAAAAGACAAACTGGATTGAAACTTCAAAATTTGCTGGAGAATGTGAAAATGCATTTTCCTTGTCAAACGCGCAGTGCCTAGGAAAAAAAAATGGCCTCTGTTCAAGGGTGATTTTGAGTGCCCTATCGGTGTCCAAATTAGAGCCATAATAGCTCATTGGAAATATTTCTAAGTCTAGTTTCCAAATCTATCTCTAGTTTCCAAAATGATGCTCATTTTCCCTGTCAAAAAGTCAATCTCCCAAGACTACTAAACGCGCAACGACTAGGTCAAAAAGGAGGCAGAAACATGAAAATTTGGTAGTTTTTTGCATTTTTAGGGACCAGTTCTCCTCCAAATTTTCTAAAACTTTCTAGGGTTGATTTCTTCATGGTGGTGGCCATTTTTCATTTGGAGGCCCCAAAAAAGAGCGCAACGTCCAAGTCGCTGCGCCTTTAGCATAATTTCTGCGTGCAAAAAAAAACTCAAAAAACGAGAAATGAACTGAAGTGTCAAGTGTGCCAAAATTTTCCAAAATTTGTGAGGGTAATTGCTTATCAAGTGCTTGCGGCATGAAGAGACACCTCAGCAAGTATATCTAATCTCTCCTTCTCCTCTTGCTTAGTTAAACTTTCAATTTTGGCATTAGCTCTTTTGAGCTTGGCCAATGCAATTCTCTCTTTCCATGCATGAAGTTTGACTCTTGTCCTCAACAAGTTATTTTCCTTGTTGGCCTTCTCTAGCTACCTCTCCAAATATATATTGGCTCTATCAAGTAATGGTTCTCTATCTTTTTTAATCTCTAGGGCAAGTAGCTCACTTGGTGTGAGATTCTTTGCCAACTCAGCTTCTCTCTGCCTTTCCCTAGCTAAAGCTCTCTTCAGCCCTATAGTCTTTGGTTTCTGTCTTGGAGGCTAATCCTCCTCATCATCAATTCACCAAATCTCTCTAGGGTCTCCTCCAGCAAGGCCTTAGCCTTCCCTTCCTCTCTTTGTGCCTTGATACACTTCACCTCATTGATGGCCCCCTTGGTCTTCAGCTGCTGATTTTCTTGCTCAAGAAAGTTAATCGCATATCTTGCTCTCTCAAGATTAGCTTGAAGTTCACTAATATTTGTTTCTTTGCCTTTGATTGTTGCATGAATGATTTTGTCCTCATCTTCCTCATCTAGGTTAATCGACTGAAACTCATGCTTTGTTTCATGTTTGTCCTCCTGCTCATCAATGATTCATTCATTAGCCTTTTCCTTACCTTTGTCCACCTGTTTTTTTGATGAAGATGGCATGGCCCCTTTCACTCAAAGTGAAGAAAACACATGCATGTAGCCTCTCTGAAAAATCGTGGGAAATGGCTAAACATTAGTCAAATTAGCCCAAGTTTCCTCAATGTCCTCCTCACTGCTTGAAGACCCATAACCATGATGTGATGATGATGAAGAGTTATAGAAAGGTGAAGAAGAAGGATCAACATGGGGTGACTGAACTCACTTGGTGATGATGTATGAGCAGTAGGCGAAGATGGACGAGTGGACATAGGAGGATGAGATGATGAGGGGATACTTTGCTCATGCTGACTAAGTGGGGTAGTGGAGATATCATTTGCTATGAATGTGTTGTTGGGTTTCTGTTATATTCTTTCCATGACTAGTCAATGATGTATGAGTGATAGGCAGAGATGGAGGAGTGGACATAGGAGGATGAGATGATGAGGGGATACTCTACTCATGTTGACTAAATGGGGTACTGGAGATATCATTTGCTATGAATGTGTTGTTGGGTTTTTGTTATATTCTTTCCATGACTAGTTACGCACGAGGAGGTAATAGGGGGGGCGATAGCCCCCCTTGTACGTTGCGTTGGGTGAAAATTACAAGGGGGCCATAGAGGGGGCGGTAGCCCCCCCCTGTCGGGGTCCAGGGCAGCGCCCCGAGAAAATTTTTTTGGTCCTTATTTTCAAGTGGGCGGACCCACCCATGGTTTTGTGCATGGGTTTGCACATGGTTTTGGGGCATGATGGTTTTCGACCCCTGGTATTTTGTAGATCCGGTCAAGGGAACTATGGTTATGTTATAATCCAGGGTTAATGGATTTGGGTTTATGTATGCTTCAGCATGTATATATATGTGTTGTAACACTAAAAGGAATATAATAAAAAATCAAGCTAGTCATCCCAATTTGGAATCAAGGGGAAAATCTTTGTGTATATATGTTTTATGTTCTATGCTCTCAATATTATTTATTTTATATTTTTAATATTTGTTTGTAGCTAATTTTTGTACAGGGTTAAAACCTACATTTGGTATTGGAGCAATTTTAGCTTTAAGGGGACGCCTTTGCTGCTGAGAGGTTTTTTTCTCGAGCCTAAGGTAGACCCTGTTCAGTGGGAGATCTGCGGGATAGATTCTTGCGGTGAAAGAAGATGGCGAGCAGCGGGAAGATAGAGATCGAGAAATTTAATGGCCAGAGTTTTGAGTTGTGGAAGCTCAAGATGGAGGATCTTCTGGTGGATAAAGATCAGTGGATCGCGGTAGATCCGGGTACTAAACCAACGGGAATGTCAGATGAAGACTGGAAAAAGCTGGATTGGAAGGAAAATAGCACAATATGGTTGTGTGTCTTAGATTCAGTATTGTTGAATGTATCTGGGGAAGCTACGGCAAGGACCTTGTGGGACAAGCTAGGGACTTTGTACCAATCTAATTCTTTGGTGAATAAATTGTTCCTGTGGAAAAATTTGTATAACCTAAGGATGAAGGATGGGGACTTGGTGAAAGAGCATCTGAACGCCTTCAATACTGTGGTAAGTCAGCTGTCATCTATTGATATTAAAATCTTAGATGAAGATAACTGCATCATTTTGTTCTGTTCTCTACCTGATTCGTGGGACAGTCTGGTTATTGCAATAGGTAGCAATACAACTACCTTGAATTTTGATGACATTGTCTCAGCCTTGCTATTCAAGGAAATGAAACGGAGAAATATGGAGGGTCAGAATGGAGATGCCTTATCTGTCCAAGGAAGCTCCTAGAACAGAAACAAGAATAAGGTTTCGAGTGGGAGATCTAAATCTAGAGGGAGATCTAAATCTCCTGGAAATTTTGTAAATATGTACTGGAAATGTGGAAAGGAAGGGCACTACAAAAATGACTACAGATCTAAAGCTCCTAAGAAAGGAAAGGGATCTGATGATGCTCCTTCTACAGAGGCAAAAACCACCTCAGATGAAGGTGGGGATGTGTATTTGGCTTCTTCTTCAAATACACATGTAGATCATGAGTCATGGTTGATTGACTCGGGTGCATCCTTTCACTTCACTCCACATAGGGAGTGGTTCTGCGAGTATGAGAAATATGATGGCGGTGATGTCTTCTTAGGTGATGATAGGAAAGCTAGAATTGTTAGACGTGGAAAAGTCAAGCTAAAGCTGCAAGGTGGAAGGATTAGAACACTTCCTGGTGTTTTGCACATTCCTGCATTGGCCAGAAATCTGATTTCTGTAAGCAAGATGGATGATGCAGATGTAAAAACAGTGTTCGAGAAAGATACCCGTAAGATGGTTTGGGGAGCATTGGTATTAATGCAGGGATTTTGCACAGGAACTCTATACAAGCTTTAGGGCAGCACTGTTTTTGATGTGTGCAATAGTTTTGTGGTTCCCGAAAGTGGAGCGGAAAGCCTAACATTATTTGGAGAAAAGACCATCCTATGGCATCAAAGGCTTGGACATATTGGAGAGAAGGGCCTTTTGATACTGCATGGAAATGGTATGGTAGAAGGTATGTCCAATAGCTCTCTGGATTTCAATTTCTATGAACATTTTGCATATGGGAAGCATAATCGGGTGAGTTTTCTTTCTGGTGCTAGGAGGGCGAATAATATATTAGAGCTTGTGCACAGTGATGTGTTTGGACCTATTTCAGTTCCATCACTGGGTAAGTTTGTGTACTATGTTTCATTCATAGATGAATTCTCAAGGAATACATGGATATATTTCTTCAGGAAGAAATCTGAAGTATTTGACAGATTTAAAGAATTTAAGGCTCTGGTGGAAAACCAGACAGAGAAGAAGATAAAGGTGCTGAGGACAGATAATGGTGGGGAGTTCTACAAGAAGGAATTTGAAGAGTTCTGTAAGAAGTGTGGTATAGCACGGCAGAAGAATACTCCATACACACCTTAGAAAAATAGAGTTGCAGAAAGAATAAATAGAACACTAATGGAAAAGGCAAGAAGCATGCTCAATGGTACCAGGTTAGGACAAGAATTCTAGGCAGAGGCAGTGGAGACTGCATGTTACTTAGTTAGCAGATCACCTTCATCAACGTTGGAGGATAAGACTCCACATGAGGTATGGACTGGTAAGAAACCCTTTCTTTCACATCTGAGGGTATTTGGATGTGATGCATATGTACATGTTCCAAAGGAGAAAAGGAGCAAGTTGAATAATAAATCTGAACGGTGCATCCTTATTGGGTATAAGGATGGTTTAAAGGGTTACAAGCTTTGGAACTTGGAAACAAGGAAGGTTGTGTACAGCCAAGATGTAGTGTTTAGAGAGGTGAAAGATGTTGTTAAACATGAATTCCTACCAAATTAACCTAAGAAGATAGAGTTTGAGCTAAAGGACGATGAATTAGACTCTACAATAGAAGAAGACTCAGAAGAGGAAGAGCCACAAACTCCAGCTGTGAGAAGATCAGTTCGAGAAAGGAGAAAACCAAAAAGGTATAGTCCATTTGATTTCTATTCAAATTTTTCTTTAACTATAACTAATGATGATCCCAGAACTGTCAGGGAGGCAGTAGATTCAGAGGATGGAAAACTCTGGAAGGAGGCCATGGTTGATGAAATGGCATCCTTGCATAAAAATGAGGCATCGGATCTGGTGGAGTTGCCGGCTGGAAGAAAGCCCATGAAGAGAAAATGGGTGTTTAAGAAGAATATGAATGTAGAAGGCAAGCTGGAGAAATACAAAGCTCGTTTGGTAGAAAAAGGTTATTCCTAGGTGCTGGGAATTGATTTTGGTGATATTTTTTCTCCTGTTGCCAAAGTTACTTCTATTAGATTACTTTTATCTCTTATTGATGCATTTGATTTTTAGGTAGAACATATGGATGTGAAGACAACATTCCTTCATGGGGATATGGAAGAGGAGATCTACATGAAACAACCTGAAGGATTTATGGTGAAGGGGAAGAAAGTACTAGTATGTAGGTTAAAGAATTCTCTGTATGGGTTAAAACAATCACCAAGGATGTGGTATCAAAAATTTTATACCTATATACGGGGACTTTGCTTCACCAAAAGCAAGGAGGATCACTGTGTTTATTTTAAATTAATTGGTGACCATGCTATTTATTTGGTCTTGTATGTGGATGATATGTTGTTGATTGGAAATGACAAAGAAACTATCCAAGGTTTGAAGACCCAGTTGTTCTCCAAATTCGACATGAAGGATCTTGGTGTTGCAAACTATATTTTGGGCATGGAAATTAAGAGAGATAGGGAAAAGAGGAAGCTCTGGTTAAACCAGAGGAAGTATGTCGAGACTATATTGTGTTAGCCACCTATAAAATTTGTTATATCATGTTTTAAGCCTTCAAGAAACAATTTTGTTGCCAAATTGTTAGTTTTTAAAGTCTTGTGAAGATGACTTATCTTTGAGTTAATCTTCACTGTTGTTTCCCTCTCAATTCTGAAAATCTATTGTATTCCTGAAGAAAAGACTGCTGCAAAAACTCTATTTTTCCCCTCATTTCACCCCTCCTTTCACTCATATTTAACCTCCATTTTATCCCCATTTTCCCCATAAAATTCATCTATTTTTCCTCATTTCCCTTCTTCCCTTCATAAAAACCCCTTTTATAAGGTCTAAAAAATCCTTTTTTGCCTTATCGGAAGCTTTCAAATCAATTGAAAATCCTTGAAAATTCATAAAAAATGAGCCCTTTTGTGCTAAGGCTTTAGCCCCTTTGGCTAAGACCAAAACCACTTCCCCACCATATAACCCACGCCCAGGACCAGGCGCTAAGTCCCGAAGCGCTAATCGTAGTCGAAAATTTCGACAAGTGCATTTCTTTTGATATTTAAAAATCCCCCGATGCGATTGGCCCCTTTCCTTTATATCCCCCGATCCCCTGCTTCCTTTATAAAACTAAGAGCCCCGCAATCGGGTGCTAAAACACAAAAAGACTTGGCAAAAAACCTTTTTTCCCTTTCTATTTCATAAAAAACCCCATTTTTCATGTTATAACGAAACATCACCGGTTCATTGGTTAAGCGAATCCAAAATGTTGATTTAAACCAATCAATAATCATTGGGATCTCACATCGGAGATTTCATTGGGTGCATTTGAATATTTTATTGCTCTCCTCCGATTGGAAACCTTCCGATGGTTTCCCAGCCATCGATCTGTTCCGCCATACCCAGATCTGACGGCCCACATTGTTCTTCCCAAAAGCCCATTTTTCCGCCTTTGGACCTCTGATTCATTCCCCACTGTTGATTTTGTTCTAAGATCAATGGTCTAAGTTCAATCACATCGGCGATATTTTCCCTTTTTCCCCTGTCGATCGCAATCTTCCGATTGCATTTGGGCCATCCATACACTAAGATCTGACGGTCCAGATCAATCCTTGCAACCTTTATTAAAATCATACAAACATTGCTGTATAATTTTTTTTGGTGAATCTCCGTCGTTGATATCTGTAGATCAACAACTCACATTAACCCAAGCTCTGCTTACCTCTCACCTCATATTTTATTGCATTGATCCCAAGATTGGATCTGGACCGTTCAGTCCTTTCATCTGACATTCCAGATTCATCCCAATAGGCCCAACTCCTTTAGATCCTACCTTTCTCCAGATCAAATCTCTGCCATTCATTCCTTTCATCTGACGATCCAGATTCAGCCCGATAGGCCCAACTCCTTGGGGTCCTACATTTCTCCAGATCAAATCTCCGTCGTCCATCCCTGATTTGACGGTCAAGATTGAAACCGCCTTCACCCTGACCCACCTCTTTCCATCCTTGCATCTTGTCTTATCGTGCTCTCCTCTTGACTGTTCGATCTGACACCCCAGATCTAACGGCTAGCACACAGTTTCACGTGATTTTAAGCTCAAGTGTTAATGTTTCAAAATTACATGATAAGGGCGGTTTTAAAAAGCCACGTGTCAAGCTCTAACACATATCACGTTCAAAAAGGTGAAACCGCCTTTCCTCCATTTTATTGCGCGACACCAGTGGTTTTTGATGCCGAAACCAATTTCCCCATTTACGTTGTATTTCCTCTTATTTTAATCTTCACCATTCATCACATTTATCCAACGGCCCAGATTTCATCTGACCATTGAACTATCGCCCACCGCCCATCCTCCAAGGGACTTCATAAGCCATTCTCAGCCATTGATATCTATGGCCGATCTCATCCGATGGCCTAGAATTCTTCAGAAACCCCAATTTTCACTTTAGCCCTTTGTTAACTCCGCCAAAGGTTTTCACCAATTTTCCTTTGCATTTTTTCCCATTCCGCTATAAAGTGGTCCCCTCTACGTTATTTTTCCCCAGTTGATCTCGACCGTTGATCTTTGCAGATCGACGACCCCATTTTAATCTCCCCATTTTTTATCCAACCAACTCTCCTTTTGACCTTGGCAAAGTAATCCTCGCCGTTCGATGCTTTCATCCAATGGCTGTGATCTAACCTAAACCATATGAAGTAGTAAAACCTTATCCCGTTGGATTTTTTCTAATTTTTCTTTGTTTGTGCAGGTTTTAATAGTTTTTTAACTGTTTTAAAAGAAAATTGAAGGCCGGGGATGACGATACCCCAGGCTTTTATTCATCAAAGAATATCATTCCATAGGGTTCAACACCATGTTTCGTCTGTGCCTCATGAGCACTGATGCCATTTTAAAACCTTCTGCACACATGGAAATCAACAAGACATAGCAAAATTTAATCAATCAAAGAGTATCAGTGTTAAAAAATCCAATCACAGTAGAGATGAAGAATTGAAGACGGTTTACCCATTTTTGAGGGACTATGACCTAAATTGACTATCTAAAGCCTAATCCACTCAATTAAATGTAGTTTGAAGAATAGAAGATAGAATTTAGGCTTAATTAAGCCTAACACACAGAATCAAATCAAATTAACAGTGTTTAAAGAAAAACAATAATATCTATCAGTCCGAGAAAGCCTCCACTACCACATCAGAGGCTAATTGAATCCTCTCCAGCTACCAAAACCCACATGTAGCCTCAAAGCATTCAAAAGAGGCCTAGTTATTACCAGAATAGAAGATATTTTCCTCAAGACAGCTGAACAGTTAATTCAACCAAAGGAACTTATTGTAAACTATCAGCAGAGTTATTACAAGGATAAAAAAGAGCCTTAAAGTCAACAAATCTTCCCAGAAAGCTTAATACTTAATGTAAACCAATTAATACAAAGGAAATATCAGAAAGTTTCTCCATTGAGCCCCTCAAAGGCCGAGAAACATTAAACTGTATTAATTGAACCTAGAATATCTTTTATTCCATCCTACCTCCTCATTTTTTTTCTGTAAATACTTCTGTAGAAGATGAGATAATGTTGGTCACTGCATATATGTTGCATGTAAATAGTTTACTGAAGCTGTTGTAAGCTCTGTTTGTAATTGAAGATACCTAAGTTGAGATGAAAATTTTGAAGCTTTAGAGACTCATTAGACTTGAAGATTGTAACTGGTTTGAAGCATTCAAATACAAGATGATTTATGGGATCCTGGTCTATGTCAATGGTGATGTTTTTCTTATTGTAAATTGTTATTTTATTTCTGTTTCCATTCTGTCCATCTTCTCTAATAAAGAACAACAATTTTAGAGTTAGGATTTACTGTCAAAGGTACCCTGCTCTTACTGATAAGCTTTATCTACATGTTTTCTTCCAAAATTGTGCATTTAAGAATGATTTAATATAGTCCAAGCAGTTAGGAATGTTGGCATTCCCTCGTCCTATTGTCTAAACTAAACATTGTTCTTGAATGTTATTTTTAGTGTCTGCTAAGTAAAGTTGAACTAGGGAAGTCTATGGTGAGCCCTGTCCTTCAGTTTTATCTCCAAAAGTTGTCTGGAAGTTTCCCTAAGAATATGTTGAAAGCACGATAGGTTCAAAGTCCTTACCTGATCTTAGACTATTCTTTGTTATCTTATGTGGTGTCTTGATAAGTTTACTAAGTAAAGCAGAGCTAGGGAAGTTTATGGTGAGCCTTGTCCTCTAGTTTCTTCTCCAACAATTGCTTTGAAAATTTTCCCTTAGAATATGTTGAAAGCAGGATAGGTTCAAAGTCCTTACTTGATCTTAAGTTGTTCTTTTTCGTGTTTTAAATTTTTTCTATTGAAAGTGCATCAAAAGCAGGCTAGTTTCAAAGTACTTACCTGATCTTAGATTACTTTTATGTCTTTCTTAAGTGTATGCCAAAAGAAGGATAGTTTCAAAGTACTTACTTGATCTTAGGTTGATATTTGTTCTTCATTTGTTTGTTTCCCCTTCTTATTGTTTCATTTCATTCCATAAAATCAACTTTAAAGAGATCCTTAAACATAGATCACTTTCCCCATGGACCACTCTTGAACCTTGTTAATTCAATTAAATCCTACTATGATTCCATAGCCCAATGGATTGAAGATGTTTCTTGCTTATCTTCTTAGCTGAATCAATCTTTCACTTTCATTCACCTTCACCCTTCATTTAGACTTCCTTCACCTTCACATATCTTTGCCCAACCAAAACAAACAAAAACCTTTCTCTTCATAACTAGCTTAATATCACACATAAAAGCCTTAAAGATAAATCAATATTTGCACTTATAGAGAGATCCCTCTCTAGATTCAGGAGGGCTAGATCCTAGAATCCCAAAGTGGTTCAAGTGTTGTCTCTGCAGTTTTAGTCTCACCAATCTGCTAAAATTATAGATTCCTAACATTTCTGGCGACTCCACTGGGGATTTTGAGTATTTTTCATCCTAGATACACCTTTAAATATCTTAGATTACCCTTTGAACAAAAACATTTGGTATAGTAGCCAGTTGAGCCACCAGACACTAACATTTTTGGCGAATCCACTGGGGAATCTGGGTCAAATTTCATCTTAGGTACCCTTAAGACATCATTTAAAAACCCCTTGAGTGTAAGTAGCCCTCTTCAAGCATTGCCAAGCAAATGGTAATCATGATAAAAATTATTTGAATCAATGAAAAACTAAGGAAACCTTAGGATTCTCATAAGAGGCTTATCAAACCTTGAAAGATCAGCTAGCTTAGCCATAAGAGTAGACTGTCTTTGTCTCATCACTGTAGCTAAGTTTTGAAATAGATTTAAGACACTCTTAGAACCCATAGGACTGACATTTCAGATTGGTATTCAAATAAACATGGTGGTGGACCATAAAACCTTTTACCTCCGAAGGAGCTAAAAATTTCCACCTGGTGACTACACAATCCTAAACAGACCTTAAAACTCCACTGGGAAGACCCCTTATCATTATAACATCATATAAACTCAGTTAGAGGACTTTAGGATTAAAGTTTCCTTGTTTAAAAGATGAGTTAGCCTCTAAAGATTGTCATATTTGGTTAAAATTTTCTTGCTTAGTTGGGTCTGAAAAACACAGCATAGTGGCTCCTAGAAAGATTTATACTAGAGTTTACCCTGACCCAAACCCTCTTGAGATAGTTGATAACCCTGAAAGAATACTTAGGAAGTCTCTTGAGGTTAAATTTTCAACTGTTTTCAGATCACCCTTTAGAGCTAATTTTGTTCTTGAAAACCTTGCAGCTCTACAACAATCACAAGTTGACTTAAGAAACCCATTTAGAACTAGGTCGCTTGATGATTTAGATAAGCTAGATTCAGATTCTTCAATTTCATCCCCGGAAAGAAGTGAACATCCTGGTAGTAGAGAAACTACATCACCTGATTTACATTTCCTTTACAATTTTGGTGTCTCTCCTCCAAGATCAGCTCAACAATATATTTCTAGTCCATCCAAATTTTTTCTTCATACATCCACTATCCAAACCACTACATTTCGGCCCACTTTCCTCTTGTCAACCCACCACTTGTAAACCCCCCACTATTTCCACAACCTCCTATCATGGCAACATGGTATGCCCCTTTGGTCCTTCCTTTGCCCTTAGTCAATCTTCCACAGGACTATCAGTCCAAGATACCATTGTATGATGCCAGTAATGCTACTACTACTTCACAACATGTGGATAATATGAATGACTACTTTGACAGAAATGAAATTGATGAAGAAACTGTCAAACTTAGACTATTTGCTCAGAGTTTAGGGGGAGAAGTAAGAAAATTGTTCAAAGGCTTAACCCCTCACAGTATTAATTATCTCCAAGCCTTCCATCAGATATTCTTAAGCAAATGGGAAGTGAGGAAAAACCCTCTCCAAATACTTTCGAATTACAAGAATCTCCAAAGAAACGTTGGGGAAAGTGTACAAGCTTATTGCACTAGGTTTAACAGTGTTTATAATGCCCTTCCCCCAGACCTAAAACCTCCACAAGGCTCAGCTTTAAATAAGTTTCCTGAAGGTTTTTGATCCTAAGATGGCTTATCAGCTGAGAGAGAGAGAGAGATCCTTTAACCCTTGAAGATATGCAAAAAGGAGCTCTTGTTGTGGAAGTTAATTTAATGGAGAAAAGAGAAAGAATGAGGAATGAGAAGAAAGTAACCTTTAGAGAGGAATCCACACCTTCCACATCTAGCTCAAAGATGGAGAGAATGATGGAAGAGATGATGAAAAAGATGAGCATACTTGAGAGAGCACAAGGTAGTCAAAATCAAACAGCTCCTCAAAATAAAAATCAAAACCAAAATCAGAATTTTAGGAGAAACCAGCCTCAAAATAGAGCAAGGGAGGATGATCAATAGATCACTCCTCCTTTTCACCAAAATTATGTGAGTGAGATTAAAGAAACATTAGAAAAAATAGAGGAAGATGACATAAACATGTTGGGAGTATATAATTATGATTTTGAAGTTCATTACGATAGAAAATAGGGTCTATACACACCCTATGATGACAAAAGAGCAGAGGATGAAAGTTATTATCAAGAAATGGAAAATGTAATCATAGAAACCACAAAGGAGTATGACCTTAGAATTAAAAAGAATCTAGAAACCCCCAAAAACAAAACCTCTGAAAAACCTACACAAAAAAGCACTATAAATAAACCCAAAGTTACAAAATAGAAAGACAAAACAGTGGCTATAAATTCTGATAAAAATAAAGAGAAAGGCACTTAAAACAATGAAAAACATAGTGCAGACCTTAGTAGCGTTAGCACCTCAACTAGTGCTCCTGTTAAAGCAATTTTGACAAATGTAAATAGAGGATATCAGCAAACTAATTTTGTTGCTAGAGTGGCAGTTAATAAGGCTAAAACAAGCACTTCAAAGAATCAGATGCCTTTTATTTTGGAGCAGGAAATTTCCAGAATCAAAATCTCTGTTCCTCTCACTGAATTAGCTGCCCAAGACATATATAGATCTCAAATTTTAAAGGCTTTAAAAATACAAGAGAATAATGACACTGTCAATCTTAACGATGACCAGCTAGAGCTCATTTTTTGTCCTAAATTTGAGGGTAGATATCAAGAAGGATTGGTTCCTCCTTTTTATATTCGTTTAAATGTTCATGACAAAATTTTGCACAATGCCATGCATGACTCAGGGGCCTCCCACAATTTAATGCCCAAAGCTGTAATGGAGAGCCTAGGCCTTGAGATCACTCGACCTTACAAAGATCTTTACTCCTTTGACTCAAGCAGAGTGAAATGTTTAGGCTTAATCAAAGAACTCTGTGTAAAATTAGCGCAAATTCTAGCCAAATGTTTAGCAATGGATATTGTAGTGGCTGATGTACCCCCAAAATATGGTATGATGTTATCAAGATATTGGGGAGCTAAGTTGCAAGGAACTATGCAGATGCATATGACATATGCAACTATCCCTGTATTTAATCAAACTAGAAGACTTTATAGGGAATCTCATATGCAATACATGGTTACTAGCCAAGAGAGACCGCAAAACTCTCCCCTTTATTCTGTAAATACAGTCCTCGACTCATTTATCCTTTTCAATGATGAAACATTCACTGAAAAACTGACCTTAACTGAATTAATGGTAGATAGAGAGGAGGAGCAAGACAATATAGAAGTGTCAAAATAGTTTGCTAAACCAAAAAACTACAGCAAACAAAACACGGGTCTAGAGCTACAAATCATTCGTCCTTTGCTTTTAAACCTTGAGAGTCAAGAAAGTACTCCTCAACGCAATGAAAAACCTAAGGAATTAAAACAAATTCAACAAAGTGATGGTCTTCAAGAACAATCCAAAAGCACGCTAGTTGAAGAGCATAGTAACCAAACTGATGAAATTGAAACTAGCCCTCTCTAGAGTATGCACTTTGATGGATCTTGTACTAAGAGTGATGCAGGTGTGGGAGTGTGGCTTCACAATACAATGAACAATCATACTGAAGGGAATTCCTACAAATTAAACTTTCAGTGCACCAATAACATAGCTGAGTATGAAGCCCTTCTTTTAGGCCTGCATTTATTGAATAAATTAGGGGCCAAAAGAATAAAGGTTCATGGTGATTCTGAACTTATAATTAGGCAAGTGAATGGGGAATATACTGTGAAACATCCCAGACTTAGAGCCTATTTAAACGATGTCATGGATTTATTGAAAACATTCGAGGAATTTAAACTTATCTTTGTCCCAAGAAACGAGAATATTCAAGCTAACAGTTTAACTTTCGCTGCTAGAACGTGCCTAACTCCTTATGAAACCAAACAATGCAAAACTCAAATTAAATTTAGACCAGTTGTCCCTGATAACGAAAAATATTAGCAAGTGTTTGATGGAGACAAACAAATAGAAGACTTCCTACAGTCCATAAATGAATTTGAACTACCAAGTTTGGATTCAGACTATGAAACAGACTGTCCAAGTGAAGAAAATCTACTTGATAAAGAAGAAGAGTCTCTAGAGATGATTGATGTAAATTTGTTGTCTAAAAAACTTGAAAACACATCAGAAATTAGTTCAGAGTTAGGAAAAGAAGACTTAGAAACTCTGCAATCTAACAATCAAAGTTTGCCAAAGGGACTGGTCCCTTTAGAAGAGTTGTTTGATTTCAACGATGTGCCCAAGAAACCAAAGCTGGAGCTTGTCGAGACTGAAGTAGAAGAGTGTAATATAGGCAGTGAAATAAAACCAAAGATGATCAAACTGTCTAAAACTTTACCAACTCACATCAAACTAAACTACATAGAGTTGTTTAAATAATTTTCTGATGTTTTTGTGTGGAGTTATGAGGATCTGAAATCCTATGACACTGAAATAATTCAGCACAAGATACCTCTCAAGGAAAACCAAAAGCCATTTAACCAAAAACTGCGAAGAATAAACCTTGTTCAGTTACCTTTGGTTGAGAAGGAAATCAAGAAAATGTATGACGTTGGTATTATTGTCCCTATTAGATATTCAGAGTGGGTGTCTAATATAGTGTTAGTTAGGAAGAAAACAGGAGAGATAAGGCTTTGTATAGACTTTAGAGACTTAAACAAAGCCTCATTGAAGGACAACTACCCTTTACCCAAAATGGATCATATTTTACAAAGGGTAGTTGGTTCTAGAAGAATTTCTTTGCTAGATGGCTACTCAGGGTACAATCAGATTTTAGTACATCCTGATGATCAATTAAAGACAGCCTTTACTACACCTTGGGGCACTTTCATGTATGTGAAAATTCCCTTTGGTTTAAGGAATGTTGGTGCTACATTCCAGAGAGCCGTGGATATTGCATTTTCGGAAGAATTGGGCTACTTCATCATTATTTATCTTGATGATGTCACTGTTTTTTCCAAGACAAATGAAGAGCACTTAGAACACTTGAGAAAGGTATTTGAGAAATGCATAAATTTTGGGATATCTTTAAATCCAAAGAAAACACTGTTTGGTCTCCAAGAAGGTAAACTTCTTTGGAACATCATATCAGAAGAGGGGATAAAGATAGACCCAAAGAGGATTGAGGCTATATTTCAAATCACTCATCCTAGAAACATCAAGGAACTTCAATATTTCATTGGAAATATTAATTTCTTGAGAAGTTTCATACCCAGCCTGGCTGAGCTCCTTAGAGACATTACAAACATGCTGAAGAAGGATCAAGGAGTTAAGTGGACCTTAGAAGAAAAGAAATCTTTTGAGCTAGTAAAACAAGCATTAACCAAAACACCAGTTCTAATAAGTCCTGATTTTTCAAAGGATTTTTACATTTTTTCATTTGCATCAGAACTTACAATAGCTGTTGTCCTATTGTGGAAAAATCCATAGGGACAAGAGCAACCCATTGCATTCTTTAGAAAGGCATTGAGATACGCTCCTCTGAAGTACAACATTATGGAAAAACAAGCCTTTGCCTTAGTCAAAGCCTTAAAAGACTTCAGAGTTTATATTTTTCACTCCCACATCATTGCCTTTGTCCCAAATTCAGTTGTGAAAGACATTTTAACACAGGACCCAGATGGTGTGAGAGGTAAGTGGATAGCTGTGATACTTGAATATGATTTAGAAATCAATCCCACTAAGCTCATTAAAGGCCAAGGTCTAGCTAAATTAATGGCTGAATCAAATTTTGAAGTTCTTGATATAAATATGATAAATCCTTTATATGAACAAGAGGAATTGTCAATTTCCATTGTTGAAGACCATTTTATGAATTCCTCTTGGTATGTTGATATTCTATATGTTTTGCTTAATTTGAATACACCTCTTGGTTTATCAAAAACAAAGGCAAGGTTTTTAAAGTTAAAAGTTGTAAACGATTGCATTATAGATAAATGTCTTTATTGGAAAAATGAAAGTGGAATATTGCTTAAATGTTTGCCTGAGAATGATGCAGAGAAGGTTAAGCACGAGTTCCATGAAGGAGAATGTGGAGGCTACCTCTACTGGAAGACAATAGCCAAAAAAATCCTTAGAGCTGGTTACTATTGGCCCACCCTCTTTCTAGATGTACACAAGATGATAATTTCCTGTCATAAATGTCAACTCTTTGAAGGAAAAAGAAAATTGCTGCCCTTACCTCTGCATCCAATCACTGTTGAAGCTCCTTTTCAATATTAGGGACTTGACTTCATAGGAGAAATACATCCACCCTCATCTTCCCAGCATACATGGATTCTCACTACAACAGACTACTTTACCAAATGGATAGAAGCCATCCCTTCTAGGCAAGCCAATGTCTTTGTCATCGTAAAATTTATTGAGACTCATATCCTCTCTAGATTTGGCTGTCCTAGGAAGATCATCATTGATAATATAGTTGCATTTGGATCCAAAAACATGGTTGAATTTTGTCACAAATATTAGATAACATTAGGTCATTCTACTGCTTATTATCCTCAAGGTAGTGGGCTAGCAGAATCCTCAAAGAAAAGTTTGGTGAACATAATCAAGAAGTTGTTGGAGGAAAACAAGAAGTCTTGGCACACAAAGCTAGTACATGCACTATGGGCTGACAGGTTGACACTTAAGAAATCTATTGGAATGTCACCCTATCAACTTGTGTATGGAATAGATGCAATTTTTCCAACCAGCCTTTGTGTACAAGTTATGACGCTGATCCAAGAAGTGCAGTCTAAAGACAATGACATGATAAGGAGAATAAATCAGACTATACATCTTCAGCAAACTAGAGAGGAGGTCTACAATAGAGCATTACAAAAGCAAGAGAGCATCAAAAATATTTTTGATAGAAGAAAAAAGGCCAACAATTTCAAAATTGGGGACAAAGTGTTAAAGTGGGACTCAAGGAGAGAAGACAAGGGCAAGCATGGGAAATTTGATAACTTATGGTTTGGCCCTTATCTCATTCATTCTACTGCTAGTAACAATGCCTATTTTTTGCAGGAATTGAATGGAGTTGAACTGTTTGGGGGTCTTGTCAATGGCAGGATGCTCAAAAATTATTTCTCTTGATCCTATCATGGTTGGAAGCCTTTTTATCTTTTTCTCATTATAAATATTTCATCCATCATTTCATTCAAAGTTATAAAAATCAAAAATCAAAAAACAATAGAAAGAGAAAAGAGTGCAGATTGTTAAAACAAGAAAGTTATAGCCCCATACCAAAAAAGAAAAACAAAGTCTAAAAGTCTGCAAGCTCAAATGCCACTCCTAAAAAACACACTCCTAGTTAGTCATACAGCCTAATCATGACTAATTATTTTTAAATTTACTGCTGATAGGTTAGTGAAATTGGATTTTCCAAACAGCTTAATCTTGGCTTATCAGTTAGGTAGATTAGGATAGAAAATAAAGGTTCAAACAAGCTCAAAATCTGAACCTAAGTATCCAAAAGAAGAATTACTCTAATCTGTTTAAATTTTGAGTCAAAAATAGAAGTAAACTGGTTCTCATAAACCCAAAATTTGAACCAGAGAACAAACAGAGAACATCTCAAACAAACTCAAAAACAGATCTGGAGAAAAGAGAAGGATGTGCTTAAGACTTTCAGATCTTAAGCCTTCACCATTTTGATTCAATTTTATGAAAAATAATAAATCTATGTGCATCTTTTTTTATGCCATGGATCAGCAACAAGTTAGACTATTCAATCCTGACTTGTATGCTTTTAAATGTCTTGTTTTAGAAATTAGAGAATAAAAATATGTTAGACAGTCTAATCCTAACAGATAGTAGTTAGGTAGAGAAGCTTGTGAACTCAACTGTTTAATATGAGTTCATGGAGAAATAAGAAGTAGACTTAGATTAGTTTTTTTCTTTTAAAAGAATAAAATTCTTTTAAAAGAGTTTTCCAATCCAAATGCACTCTCAAAGAAGAAAAAATGTTAGATCAGTAGGATTGGGTAGGTAGAAAGCTTGTTGTGATAGAGTTTCATTGTTTTTCATGGTTGTTAACATTATCAAAACAGAAGAAGATCATCCAAGTGAAGAAAATTGTAGCCCAATGGATGAGACATTGATCAGCTCCCCAGAGAATGCAAGTCTGAAGTACTTGACACCTTCAAGAAGGTGCCATCCCCGTGTGGAGCCACTGTTAGCCACCTATAAAATTTGTTATATAAAATGGTGGCTAAATCATGTTTTGAGCCTTCAAGAAACAATTTCATTGCCAAATTGTTAGTTCTTGAAGCCTTATGAAGATGACTTATCTTTGAGTTAATCTTCACTGCTCTTTCCCTCTCAATTTTGAAAATATGTTGTATTCCTGAAGAAAAGACTACTGCAAAAACTCCATTTTTCCCCTCATTTCACCCCTCTTTTCACTCATATTTAACCTCCATTTTATCCCCATTTTCCCCATAAAATTCCTCTATTTTTCCTCATTTCCCTTCTTCCCTTCATAAAAACCCATTTTATAAGGTTTAAAAACTCATTTTTTGCCTTATTAGAAGCTTTCAAATCCTTTGAAAATCCTTGAAAATTCATAAAAAATGAGCCTTTTTTGTGTTAAGGCTTTAGCCCCTTTGGCTAAGCCCAAAACCACTTCCCCACCATATAACCCGTGCCCAGGACCAAGCGCTAAGTCCCGAAGTGCTAATCACAGTCGGAACTTTCAACGAGCGCATTTATTTTGTTATTTAAAAATCCCCTGATGCGATTGGCCCCTCTCCTTTATATCCCCCGTTCCCCTCCTTCCTTTTTAAAACCAAGAGCCCCGCAATCGGGCGCTAAAACAAAAAAATACTTGGCAAAAAACCTTTTTTCCCTTTGTATTTCATAAAAAACCCCATTTTTCATGTTATAATGAAACACCGCTGGTTCATTGGTTAAACGAATCCCAATTGTTGATTTAAACCAATCAACGATCATCAAGATCTCGCATCGGATATTTCATTGGGTGCGTTTGAATATTTATTGCTCTCCTTCGATTGGCAACCTTTTGATGGTTTCCCAGCCATCGATCTGTTCCGCCAGACCCATATCCGACGACCCACATTGTTCTTCCCTAAAGCCCATTTTTCTGCCTTTGGACCTCCAATTCATTCCCCACCGTTGATCTGGTTCTAAGATCAACGGTCTACGTTCAATCACATCGGCGCTCTTTTCCCTTTTTCCCCCGCCGATCGCAATCTTCTGATTGCATCTGGGCCATCCATACACTAAGATCCGACCGTCCAGATCAATCCTCACAACCTTTGTTAAAATCATACAAACCCCAGTGTATAATGTTTTTCAGCGAATCTCTACCATTGATCTCTGCAGATCAATGGCTCAAACTAACCCAAGCTCTGCTTACCTCTCACCTCATATTTTATTTCATTGATCCAAAGATTGGATTTGGACCGTTCATTCCTTTCATCTGAAGATCCAGATTAAGCTTGATAGGCCCAACTCCTTTGGGTCCTACCTTTCTCCAGATCAAATCTTCGCCATTCATTCCTTTCATCTGATGGTCTAGATTCAGACTGATAGGCCCAACTCCTTTGGGTCCTACCTTTCTCTAGATCAAATCTCCGCAATCCATCCCTGATTTGACAGTCAAGATTGAAACCGCCTTCACCCTGCCCCACCTCTTTCCATCCTTGCATCTAGTCTTATCACGCTCTCCTCTTGACCGTTCGATCTAACGCCCCAGATCTAACAGCCAACACGCAGTTTCACGTGATTTTAAGCCCGAGCGTTAATGTTTCAAAATCACGCGATGGGGGCGGTTTTAAAAAGCCACCTGTCAGGCTCTAACACATATCGCGTTCAAAAAGGTAAAACCATCTTTCCTCCATTTTATCGCATGACACCAGTGGTTTTTGATATCGAAACCACTTTCCCCATTTACGTTGTATTTCCTCTTATTTTAATCTCCACCGTTCATCACATTTATCCAACGACCCAGATTTCATTTGACCATTGAACTATTGCCCTCCACCCATCCTCCAAGGGACTTCATAAGCCATTCTCATTCGTTGATCTCTGTGGCCGATCTCATCCGACGGCCCAGAATTCTTCAGAAACCCCAATTTTCACTTTAGTCCTTTGTTAAATCTGCCAAAGGTTTTCACCAATTTTCCTTTGCATTTTTTCCCATTCCGCTATAAATTGGCCCCCTCTACATTATTTTTCCCCGATCGATCTTGATCGTTGATCTTTGCAGATCGACGGCCCCGTTTTAATCTCCCCATCGTTTATCCAACCGACTTTCCTTTTGACCTCGAGAAAGTAATCCTTGCCGTTGGATGCTTTCATCCAACAGCCGTGATCTAGCCTAAACCATATGAAGTAGTTAAACCTTATCCCGAAAGATTTTTTCTAATTTTTCTTTGATTGTGCAGGTTTTAATAGTTTTTTAACTGTTTTAAAAGAAAATTGAAGGCCGGGGATGATGATCCCCCAGGCCTTTATTCATCAAATAATATCATTCCACAGGGTTCAACACCATGTTTTGTCCATGCCTCATGAGCACTGATGTCATTTTAAAACCCTCTGCACACCTGCACATCAACAAGACACAACAAAGTTTAATCAATCAAAGAGTATCAGTGTTAAAAAATCCAGTCGTAGCAGAGATGAAGAATTGAAGAAGGTTTACCTAGTTTTGAGGGATTATGGCCTAAATCGACTATCTAAAGCCTAATCCACTCAATTAAATGCAATTTGAAGAAAAGAAGACAAAATTTAGGCCTGATTAAGCCTAACACACATAATCAAATCAAATTAACAGTGTTTAAAGAAAAACAATAATATCTATCAGTCCAAGAAAGCCTCCACTGCCACATCAGAGGCTAATTGAATCCTCTCCAGCTACCAAAAGCCACCTGCAGCCTCAAAGCATTCAAAAGAGGCCTAGTTATTGCTAGAACAGAAGATATTCGCCTCAAGACAACTGAACAGTTAATTCAACCAAAGGAACTTATTGTAAACTGTCAGCAGAGTTATTACAAGGATAACAAAGAGCCTTAAAGTCAAAAAATCTTCCCATCGAGCTTAATACTTAATGTAAATCAATTAATACAGAGGAAATATCAGAAAGTTTCTCCATTGAGCCCCTCAAAGGCCGAGAAACATTAAACTTTATTAATTGAACCTAGAAGATTTTTATCCCATCCTACCTCCTCATTTCTTCTATAAATACTTATGTAGAAGATGAGATAATGTTGGTCACTGCATATCTGCTGAATGTAAATAGTTTATTGAAGCTGCTGTAAGCTCTGTTCGTAATTGAAGATACCTAAGTTGAGATGAAAAGTTTGAAGCTTTAGAGACCCACTAGACTTGAATATTGTAACTGGTTTGAAGCATTCAAATACAAGCTGATTTATGGGATCCTGGTCTATGTCAATAGTGATGTTTTTCTTATTGTAAATTGTTATTTTATTTCTGTTTCCATTATAATTTATGTCTTTCTTCTCTGATAAAGAACATCAATTTTAGAGTTGGGATTTACTGTCAAAGGTACTCTGCTCTTACTGATAAGCTTTATCTACATGTTTTCTTCCAAAATGGTGTATTTAAGAATGATTTAATACAGTCCAAGAAGTTAGGAATGTCGACGTTCCCTCGTCCTACTGTCTAAACTAAGCATTGTTCTTGAATTTTATTTTCAGTGTTTGCTAAGTAAAGTTGAACTAGGGAAGTCTATGGTGAGCCCTGTTGTTACAGGTCAAAATACCTCCTCATCAAATAAGAGGGGAAGACAAATATGGAAGGAGTACAAAGACCTAAATTAAACCTATTTCTGCCAGGGTAACGCCTATCTAGAACAATACAAGAGTGTTATAACGCAGTCAATCAGTGAATGGGCCGCGTTAGTGGCTAGGGCAACGCTCTATTTACACTAAAGGGCAGCGTTACCCATGTTTTAAGTTTGAATCAGGAAAAGCCCGCGGAGAATGATTTGAATCTCCGGCTTTCCCTCACAAGAGAGTCAGTTCACAAAGGAAACTGCAGTGCACCAGTTCATTATTGGTCATTGCCATAACAAGACAGAACTCCAAAGGAGGCAAAAGCATATAGATCAAAGAAACATCTAAGTTTTTTCCATTCCAAACTAGTGGAAAGAGAAGGGCAACAATGGCCTTCTCCCTCTCCTATAAGAAGGAGCTGAAGGCTCTTAATTGAAGGTTGAAGGATTGCTAAAGGTACTTTCATACTTGTGGAATAGAGAATAGTTTTATATTGTGAAGGCCAAGAGTCAAAGATGTTCCTAGAGAGCTTTTTGACTTGGACTTATTCACTTGAGAGATAAGAGAGATTGGGAGACTGAGGAGGGCTTTGTAAAACCAACGGTTGTAATCCTCCTTCTTTCAAAATCAATAGAACTGTGTTTGTTTTGTCCATTCAATGCTTAATATTGTCATTATTGTTTGACCATTTACATAGTATGATATAAATGGCTCAGATGTGCATAATTTAGAAGTTCATTATATATTGATTTGACTGATAAGATATATGTTATGTTAGAAATTACGCGGGTGCTTTGACTGATTGCAGGACTAAGATTTGGAGCCGGTGAAGAAGGACTCTTGTTTCGCTGCCTAGTGCTCTCCAAGGGACTCCAAGACCATCAAAGAGGTAATTCTCTATCACATTCCATAAAGTTATTTAAAGTTAATATGAACACGCTCATGCCATATTTGTGAACAGCATAGCTAATCTTACTGTCTGCCTCAGGCACAGAAAGCCCTAAGAGGGATATTCAAAAACCAACAACCCAAGCAGTTTACCCTATAGTAGAATTGGCGACTCCGCTGGGGAGTTTCCCCATATTTTTCTGACTATTTCTTCCCTCCTTTCTTCTCTCCTCTGTTCGCAGATCCTTCCGACCATTTTTGATGCCCAGTAGACATACCAAATGCTCGCAGAGTTCAATCCTGTTTCTGTTTGACCAACTGAAGAACTTTTCCCTGGTTAACGCTACCTCTGTAGGCTGTCCAGTGCGTTATAACGCTATCTCTGATTAAATATAGTGCGTTAGTCACTGTCTTTACTCACAGACAGAGCGTTACTGAGCCAAAACCTTGCTGTTCACTGCTGTGATTGTGTTTTAGCTACAGAGTTTTTTGGCCATCAGTACCTTTCACTGACTGAATCCCTGTGCTTGTCTGCTAAGCTGGAATTTCTATTTGTTTCTCTTGTTTGAAAAGTCAGTGTCCAAAGCATTTACTTTTTAAGAGAATTTTTTTTTTTAATTATTATTTTTCTGCACCTAGCTGAGTTTATTCTGAAAGTTTCAGTTCATAGACTGTTAAAAAGAGGTAGATAGAAGTATGGATATTTAAAATTTGAACTGTGTTATTTGCATGTTGGTGCATGGATGTTGAAAATAAACCTCTCCCTGTAGAAATACTCTTCATTGAATTTAATATTTAGAGCATGTTTTGCATGGTTTCTTGAGTCAGAGTCTCACTACATTTCATACGTCCACTCCCCCTCCGCAAGACTAATAATAAAGTACACTAAAAATAAAGCGACAATAAAATCAATCTCATAACTCTTTTTTGAGCTCACACAAACAGTAGTTCAGGCTAGGATCTTGGGTTAGGAAAGTGAGAAAATTACCCAAGATCTCAAAACTTGAAAACTAGAGTCATTAACGAGCGAAATCCTACTGCACTCATATTATCGGGACCGTTCCTTTACCGGAGCTCAGCGCGAGACAACACTTGGGTGCACAAGAAGGTAGCCCACCTTTGACTACATCCAATGGGTGTGTTATATATTGGGGTTCCCTTCGGGGATGTCGAAACTAGATCGGGGATCTAGGTATTCTGCCCATATAACACATTTTCCTTGACCGTGGACCCCCCTGATGATGTCTGTGATTTGAGGTATCCTTAGTGGCCATAATTTTTAGGGACTTACACAAGGTGACTGGGACGGGTTGTCCTGGTACCTAAAATAGACGGAGCCACTCTATCTTTGGTCTTTAGGAGGGTACTCGTCTTCACGCGAGTGCTTACACCTATCGTCTGAGGTTCGGGCAAAGCTCTAGAGTGACCGTAACTGTACTTTCGACCAACCCTCTCTGTATACTATTGTGATACTGGATTTTATCAGCAGCGAATGGTAGTACTCAGAGAGGGCACCCTATTCTAGCTGCTTGTTGATTGATTTTAGAGAGTCCTTTTTTCTTTTTTAGGTGTGTGGTTACTATCGTTGAGACTTTATAATACATCACAATTAAAATTTGTTAAAAATAAACAGGTCACCGTGCAATCCCCCAACCCATGCCGTCTGTCTCGACGACAGCAAGGTCTACCTCCTCTAACCATAGAGGAAGAACTGAACCTTGGTGAACCCGTGCCTTCTACGGAAGAGCAGTCTCCACTGACTAATCTTGATTTTCACATAGCCCCATATTAGCCAGAATTTCCAGAGGACCCTTTCACTGAAGGGGTTGTACCTAATTAAAATCCTCCACTCACTGATCCGTTAGGGCCTGTGATAGTTCAGATTCTACCACGCCAAGATATGTCTTTGGCCGCACAAACATCCTTTTCACCACTGGCATCCACAGGGTCGATACCAATCGCAACCGTCCCAGGTTCGCCACCATCCTCCCCGCCGGTGGTTAGTTCTATGCCATCACTAGGTAACCCCAGTAGTCAACATATACCTACTCCAAACCCTACAGTCACCACAACTGTCAGTAGTTTACCAAACCCTTTGGCATCTACTCCTACCGTGACCACGTTGGGACCCACGGTAGCTCCTCCCACGAGTATGACTACTTCGGTACCTTTTAACAACCCCTTCGGTTGGAACCCTCTGCTGAGTTCAAACCCCTTGGCCTCTATGCCAGGGGGCAGTGTCACCAACATGCAGGTAGCAGGGAACATTTCACTTCCTCTGCAATCCTTAAGACAAATAGGACAAGCTATTGTTAATACTTTTCCCTTAAGTGGTTCAATTATAGGTGTAGGGTCTATGTTGTTTCCAAACTATGCAAAATGTAGCATGCCTCCAGGAAACTCTATTGCATCCATTTGGACTAACCAACCCCAACCTCCATCTGGAATGGGAGGGCACTTTTATACTGGGGGCAACCAACAGTTCGCCCCGCAATACAATATGCCCTATGGACAGCAACAGTATGTCCCTACTCCTCCACCTATCAGAAATCTTTATCAAAGCCCTACTTATCCTCCTGGTAACACACTGATGGGTGGACCCTATGGTCTAAATAGTCAGCCCATACTGCCTTGGTTAGATTCGGGGGCAAATCCACAATTGCCATTCTTGGCAGCTTTGGACATTCCCGATATCCATAAACTAACTAATGATCCCATCAATCATAACCCGCTTTGGCCTCTAGTACCGCATAAGATTCCTTCTGATATCCCGAAGTTCGACAGGAAACAAGGGGAAGACCCAGCCACACACATCACTACCTTTCACCTATGGTCTATATCCAATTCCATGGTAGATGATAGTATCCGGCTTCGACTGTTTCCCCGCACGCTTACAGGCAATGCTACCAAGTGGTACATTGAATTACCACACGCCACCATCAATATGTTTGGTGCTTTAGCAACGGAGTTTCTAAAGAACTTGCAGCTACCAATTAGATTTGAAACCGGCACGGAATTGTTAACCTCGCTACGCCAAGACACTGCCACCCACATCTCCAATCACATCCATGAATGGAGACATAGGAGGAGGCTAGTCAAAGCGCCAATTTCGGATCATCTCTTATCCAATTGGTTCTGCAAGTCTCTCTTACCCCACATAGCTAAAGACATTGGCCTTTCTGGTGCGGTTACAGAAGATCAATGCATTCGTCGTGCCCAGAATTTAGATCTGATCTATTCACAATCTGGCACGCTGTACGATCTACTCCCCCATGCCCCTAGTAACCCAAATCCTCTGGCTACTAAGAAAACTGGAGCTCACGTCGACGGTCTCGTTGGCACGATCTCTGGCGTAGCCACAAAGAAGTCTCGGGGGCAAGCCTCCCATCCATCTTCGGCTGCCACCGCCCCCCACCAAATGACTATTCTTCCCACCGCTGAGGTAAATACGATGCAAACCTCACAAAAACCTAGCAGGAAAAATAAGAAGAACAAGAAAAAGTCGTCTTCTTCGGAAGAGCAGTCGGATAATCAGAATAACCCTAATTAGAAAAATGCTGCCAAAAATGACAAAGGGAAGGATAAACCCATGAAATTTCCTTGCAAAATTTGTGCGGAGGACCACTTGACATACAAATGTCCTCGGCTGTAGGAATGCACTGATTTTATTGCCAAAAAGGATTCTCGACGAACACCTGTCGTTCTTCATAATCCTTTCCCTAATCAACAACATCAACATCAACACATGGTTGACAATCTGCCACAACCCCATCAATGGGGCAATGGCGGTTCATATCCTTCCAGCGAAGGACCATCTGCCATTTATGGCATTGAGAGTGTTGAACTTCAAACTTGAGCTAAGCTTTATGGAAATCCTACCATAGATGCTCAAGAACCTGGTACTAGTTCAAACCCACCACCGCCAAACGATTTGCATATCGAATGGCCTACTACTGACTCCGTGATTCGTCCCCCCAAAGGGACACTTCAACGCACGACTCATAACACCTCTGCACGTGCAGCCCAAACTACAACATTGTAGAAGATTTGGCGCAAGCACCGTCAGCTATGTCTGCTCTCGAAGTATTACAAACCTGTCCAGCACAAAGGAAAGCCTTGATTTCGGCCATTGGTGGAATAGACCCCCAGGATTCCATGCTAGCTATCTTTGATATGGAAAAGGCTAAACCTCGCCTCTCACACCAACTCGCATTCCAGGTGTAGGTTGTGTCGAAAGGGAGACCAATCCATCGCACTGTCATAGATGAAGATGCTTCGACCTGCGTTATGTCACAAGCTTGCTGGCTCAATTTAGGTTCTCCTACCCTCACCCCACCATCGAATTCCCTCAAAGCTTTCGATGGCCACACTTTCCTCCCAAAAGGATACCTTGCTAGCTTTCCCATCACTCTGAGTGGGAAAACGGTAAACGTGGACGTTGAAGTCGTAGAGCGCCATCTAGACTATAATCTATTGCTTGGTCACAGTTGGTCTTATGCCATGACTGCCATTGTGTCTTCGGTCTTCCGACTCATCCTATTTCCATTGGATGGGAAAATAGTCACAGTGGATCAGTTATCCTTCTGCACCCCTGATTATGCCACGTTACCAAGTAGCACTGTACCCCTAATAGGAGGCTTTCCTAACTCTTACGGCAGTATCGGTACCAGTCTTCTGAAGGCATCTTCCCTACTGGGTTGTTTCCCTCTCCCGCCGCCACAGATCCCAAACACGGTTGCAATGATATCCACCAATTTGTATGGCTCTATCGACCCATGGATCATTCTGGTACCTTCAGACATTGATTCCTACGAAGATCAGATGCTGCTCTCACCAGCCGAGTTGGCTTACCAAGCCATCCAAACCACATCTGAACCCTCCACTGCTATGGTTTCGACCGAAGGTACAAGCCTCCCTCCCATCACTGTTCTCTCTAAGGATCTCCTCAATGAAGTCTTGCGTACAGACAAAGCTATTCGAGAGATCATGTCTCCAGAAGAACAACCTTGGGGAGAATTTCACCATCGCGCTTCGATAATTGACTCGGAGGTGATAAAAACTGAAATCCCATCTTTTGACCCACCTGAGATGGTTCCCTCGGCTTACACGACTGTCCAAACTATCGAGTCAGAAGGGAACATGGGTAATCTTTCTAAGACAATGCTCGTTGATATCTCGTTCAAAACGGGTATCGTGGAAAATATTCAGATTGGAGCCGATTGCAATCCAAAGGAAATTGCATGCTTCACATCCCTTTTTAAGGAATTCCGCAATGTGTTTTCTTGGTCTTATGATGAAATTCTTGGCATAGACCCTTTTATTGTCGAGCACGAAATCAATATTTATGATAATTCCAAACCTGTTCGGCAACATCTCAGACCTGTCCACCCGTGCAAAGCAACCGCCATCAAGATTGAAGTCAAAAAAAATTTGAACGTTGGTTTCATATATCCCGTTCCTTTAACGGAATGGGTTTCCAATCTGGTTCCCATTGATAAAAAACAAGGCACCATTCAAGTTTGCGTCGATTATCGCGATCTGAACATCGCTTGTCCTAAAGACAATTATCCTACACCATTCATTGATCCAATTCTCGACGATTGTGCCAGATGCGAATATTTTTCCTTCATGGATGGATTCTCGGGCTATAACCAGATTGCGATCAAAAAAGATGACCAACATAAAACTGCTTTCATCTGTCCTTGGGGCACTTTTGTGTATCGAAAACTCCCATTCGATCTGAAGAATGCTGGAGCAATGTTTCAGCGGGCTATGGACTACACTTTTCATGACATTCGACATATTGTACAGGCTTACTTGGATGACCTTCCTGCCCATTCCAAGAAGCGACGGGATCACCTTGCTCATTTAAGAGAAATTTTTTCTAGGTGCAGATTCTACAATATACGTTTGAATCCTCATAAATGCGTATTTATGGTCAATTCAGGATGTCTGTTAGGTTTCATTGTCTCCAAGCATGGGATTAGGGTTGATCCTGATAAGGTTAACGCGATTGTTGAATTTCCGGCACCACAATCCATCCTTCAACTCCAAAGTTTGCAAGGGAAGGAAAACTTTTTGCGTCGTTTCATCGTTAACTATGTCGAGATGATGACAGCATTCATGCGATTATTGAAGAAAGGAACACTATATTTGTGGGATGACCAAGCTCAACGGTCATTTGATGCTTTAAAACATGCACTTGTTTCAGCCCCACTCCTTAGTGCCCCCGATTACTCACGCGACTTTCTCCTCTACCTGGCAGCCTCACCATCCTCCCTTGGAATGGTTTTGGTTCAAGTACACGATGACGACAACAAACATGTGATTTACTATTTATCCAAAGGCCTAATGGGACCTGAATTACGTTATTCACATGTGGAGAAACTTTCTCTGGCGGTAGTTTTCGCCGTCACCCGAATCTGACATTATATATTGCTGCGACAGACTACGGTTATTACTTTGGAGAACCCCATGCGACATATCTTGTCTAGACAAATTATTGGAGGAAAATATTCCAAATGGATCATAATCCTCCAACAATTTGATTTGGTCTTCACGGCGACAAAAGCAAATAAATCCCTCGTCTTCGCCGAGTTATTATCGGATCTTCCCAGAATCGACCCAGCAGAAGTAGCTCACGATCCATTTCCTGGTGAATCCGTGTACTTGGTCAATTCTTCGGACCCATGGTATGGAGACATTTTGGTCTACCTACAAACCCAACACTTCCGCCCAGCTCTCACGTCTGATGAACGTCGTCGTATCCGCCACCAAGCAAAGCACTACCTTGTGCTAAACGATACACTATATCATCGTGGTGTCGATACTATTCTCCGACGTTGTCTCACTCTCGACGAGGCCGAACGCGTTTTGAATGACTGCCACGCAGGGGCATGCGGTGGTCATATTTCAGGCATAGCTACTGCCCAAAAAATCTTGCGTGTAGGTTACTATTGGCCCACTTTGTTTAAAGACTGTATTGTAGCGGTCCAGAAGTGCCATCCATGTCAAATTTTCACAAAGAAAATGCACGCTCATCCTGCCCCCCTTCATCCTGTTATCTCCATTGGCCCTTTCGCTAAATGGGGAATTGAATTCGTCCCTTGCAATCCCACTTTGGAAAATGGACACAACTACATCGTGGTTGCAGTCGACTATTTTACGAAATGGGCAGAAGCTCTTCCCACTTTCAAGGCCGATGGTGAAACCGCCGCTCTCTTCCTATTTAATCAGGTAATCTGTCGGTTCAGCGTACCCCTATCGATTGTTACAGATCATGGATCTCACTTTCAGAATCATATGATGACTGAATTAACATCCATGCTAGGTTTCCATCAAGATCAATCTTCGTCTTATTATCCTCAAGCTAATGGCCAAGTTGAAGCCGTAAATGGCATCCTCAAAACCATGATTCGTCGATTGGTCGGAAACCATAAAACCACATGGCATCGAAAGTTGCATTCCGCGTTATGGGCATACCGAACGTCAGTTAAAACTGCCACAGGTTTCACTCCTTTCCAACTTGCATTCGGCCTGGAGGCAGTACTTCCAATCGAGTGCGAAATTCCATCACTCAAACTCGCCGTTGAACTCCTGCCTAGCACCACCACCACTGAAGAGTGCTTGCTCTCACTCGATAATTTGGATGAAACTCGTCGAGATGCTACACTAGCACTCGAAGCTCACCAGTGCCGAGTTAAATCTCAATACGACAAATTTGTCAAGCCTCATTCTTTCCAAGAAGGTGATCTTGTTCTACTTTATGATCAGAAACATGACCTCTTGGGAGAAGGAACACTCCAACCGCTATGGCTTGGTCCTTATATCGTCACTAAAGCCCTCTCAAAAGGGGCTTACGAACTTTAGGACTATAAGGGAATTCCACTCGAGGAGCCCCGCAACGGGCTCTATCTAAAGAAGTATTTTGCCTAGTTTCACACTAGGCATATGCTTTGTAATTTTATGTATATAAGTTTTGCTTATTGTTTTGATGTCTTCTGGATTGAGTCTTGGTTTTCAAGTTGTTTTTCTCATGGATAGTCTTTTCTTTCACATAGATGTTGTTGCTCCCCTTATCATACGTCGGATATGCAGACAGTGATAGTCGTCACACTAGACGCATTGCTTCAGCTGCTTGGGTTCTCTACACTCCTGAGTCGGACCTTCTTGGTTCCGGGGGAATCTTCCTGGGTAACGCCACCAATAATGTTGCCGAGTACATGTCAATGATCCAACTCCTCACGGAAGCGGCATCTCGTGACATCTCCAATTTAGTAGTCAGGTTAGATTCCCAACTCATCATTATGCAATTAAACAATCATTATCGTGTCCGCCATCCTGTGTTGTTACATTATTTTTTAAGGGTAAGACTTCTAGAACGTCATTTTCAAACAATTACTTTTGAGCACGTTCCTAGAGAATTTAATGCATTAGCTGATTCTTTGGCAAATTATGTGTTAGATTGGCATTTGTCACATTTACTATAAAAGATTCACTCATGAGTACATATATTTTTATAGATCATTAAAAAACACAAAATCACTAAAAAGTATATATATATATATATGTCATGTCCAGTACATAATCACATCAAAAAATCTTCCAAAACTTGGGTGTTTTACAAAAATTCGGCTATACTAAGCCACACTCTGACACTAATACATTCGCTCCGCCAGCTAGGCCCGATGCTCATGGTAGCATAAAACTGCTCTAGCTATCCTCCTCAGAGGCACTAGGTATCTCTCCGGCACACCTACAGTATGCCGTTGCAGATGAACTGGAACCTCCCGCATAGGAAGAGGTGGTATACCCATACTCGAACCCTCCAGATTCCTGGAGAGTTCATGTAAAACTTGGGCATCATCATCGTCACCGGCTTCTGCATCCTCTACTGGTGTGCCAGCCCCGGGTAGCTACAGTCCTCGCCGTGCATAGCGAGGGGCCCCAACTGGCCGGACAAGTGCCACATCTGTTTCAAGCAAACAAAAGCTTGATGTCAAAACATAATTTTCACCCTATTTCAACAAAAAAAATTTGCATAAACATTCAAAAGATAAAAAACAAGGTACTTCTTTGGAATTCACTGATTTTTTTTTTCCTTCTTACCATCGAGTCCCCACTGGGTACCAGGAGGCAGGACTAACTCCGGAACGCCTGTGAAGTTCATCCCCGCATAGGGATAATCCTCAATCATGATTATCTAGGAGTCTAGCCAATCAAAAAATCCATCATCAAAGCAGTGGCGGATGAGACCCTCTCCAGTTCGCGGAAGCAAAGCGGGCCAATGAGCCTACCTCGGCTCACGTGGGCCCAGTGGCACTGTAACAATCCTGGGCCTCATCAATGGTATCCGGTCCAGTAAGAAAGAAACAACCAGTGTACCGTACCCAAAATCTACGGGTCTTACATGCGGTAAGTTCTGCTCGGACCCGACGGACAACTCCGTCACACCAGTCAAAAACTTGAGGCTGCATATAGTCTAAGGCTAGGAGCACCTGGGCCTTGGTGGCCACATGTTGACTCTTGGAACCTGCCAAGCGAACAATCATCCATAAGATAGACCTAAATGGTCTCAAAGCCACCTGCGCGATAGGTACCCGGCTGCTCACAGCCTGAGTGTCACGTATGCAGTGCGCACGAATCAGATCAGTAGTGGAACGTGGGTCAGCTCTGGACCCCGTCAAGTTGGGCCTCGGCCCACGACATGATAGGCCGGTCAAAAAATACACATCATCCTTTTCGATTGAGAGTTCATTACCCCCAATTCGAAAAACATGATGCTGCTCATCCCATTGCTGGATTAGCCACCTCAGGAGGTCCTCTTGACCCCTCATCAGTTGTAAGCGGGCATACTTTAGAAATCCGCACCTGCGGAGAGCCAACAAGCTTGCAGCATCTGTCACCATCTCTCGTTCTTCCCGTTCATGTTCTCTCTCTCGCCAGATACTCATGTTTAAACAGCTGAATACCTGCACAAACAACATTTTCAACCGATCAAAACTTGTCTGGACCATTTCAAAACAGTAGAAATTGAGTTGCTAAAAAACAAAGTGCGCCTAACGCTGGCCCTAGTGCAAAACAAAGCGTGTTAACGCGTTGAATCCACACGGGTTATGCGTTTAACGCGTCTGAAACACTAATGGCCCGCATTAGGCGCAAGCATTTTTTTAGGGCCTCGAAAATATGCCATTTTGAACCAGCAATAAGTAACAAAAAGACAATTAAATGATAGCAGGAGGTTCTAGCTCTTACCTGGATCTCGCGGAAAGGAAAATTGTTGCCCGAATTGACCATAATCGTTAGCTGAAGATTTCACCCCTTTTTCACCCCAGAGCTTCTTCACAGCACTTCGCACAGTGAAAATGAAGGCCTTCTGACCTTTTTATAGCCATTTTTGGGGCACGACTCTCTTAAAACTAGTCAGCAAAGTCGTGAATTCTTGCTACGCATGTGTCGCAAATATTGAGATTTGGTACCGATGTTCTGATAAGCGATCAAGATTTATATGCAGACATACTCATGTGATATCGAGCGTTCTTTTTACGATATTTTTCTTGCTCGTTAATCCGAAAAACCTCGAGTTTCCTTCTTCAGACTCGTTAAACTTATACGAAGTTGATGTCAAGCGTTATTTTTGTAGGTCTTTTTTCTTGCTCCTTAATCCGAAAAACCTAGATTTTTCTTCTTCAGACTTGTTAAAACTATGAAGAAGCACTGAGCTTTATTTTTAGGAATCTTTTTCTCGCTCATAAAACTGAAAAAACCCCGAGTTTCCTTTGTCGAGCTCGTTAAAATACCACGACAGAAAGGATGGAGCCATTGTTTTCTCCTTTTCAAAGCTCTTTAAACTGAAAAAGTAATCGATTTTTCTTCGTGCAACTCATTAAAATTTCACGGAGGGCACCGAGTTTTTATTTATTGGACTCGTTAAAATTTCACAAAGAGTACTGGGTTTACTCCATCTCCTCGTACTCATAACAAAATGAGGTAGACGTTTATCGAACATAGCTTTCTCATCTTTCCGGCTTCGATGGACTACCTTACGGAAAATAAACTGTTTCGGGCTTACTATTCTCCCTTTGCCGTGCCCGGTTATCAAGACATGACAAAGGTACCCCAATGGAGTTGTCTTTTATGACATTTTTCAGACTCTCTAAACATGAAAAATTCATCGAGTTTACTCATCTGGACTCATTAAACCTAATTAGATGAGGCACAGAGTTGTCTTTCTTGACATTTTTCAGACTCTTTAAACATGAAAAATTCACCGAGTTTACTCATCTGGACTCCTTAAACCTAATCAGATGGGGAAAAATTTGGACAAAATGGATACTACCTCTGTTACATTTTCAAAAAAGGTCGATTTGGCAGCAAAATTCTTGAACATGGCACTTCCCAGGAAACTCTTTCGCAGTTAGCTGAACCCTACCATCTATGAGTATTAGCCTTCATTTCCCAGTGTCCCTGCACCGGTAAAATCCTAACACACTCTTTGGTGTTCAACACGCTTCAGCTGCCTAGTACCCTGCTAGAGTGCCTTCTATTGTTCAAGTAGATCTCGCTATCTACTGCTCCTGTTATCAACCAAACCGTTCATTATGCCAGAAATTATTTGTCTTCTGACGTTCCCATTTACTCTTCCTTATCTCAAATCATAAACAAAATCAGTTGGTTTCCGTTTCGTGTTGACTGATGTAGGACGCCTCAGTGCCTACCTTTCAACAAATCACTTCCTATCGACTTCAACACCTTATCTAGGAAATTGATCCAGAAACCCATCAGTACCCAGATACTTGCAGACATCAGTGGCAGGTAGTCTTGTGTTTGATCAAGGGTCTTCATCATTGGCTCTTGGTCAAATGATTCTACGAGTGTTCGACTTCAACTCCTTTTATTCACACTCGCTAGATTGTACTGGGCATCTTAGGGACCATCATCATTATCGGTGGCCACCTTCGCGTCTGTTAACAGTTTTCATTATTGACTGGTAATCAGACGATTTCTCACATGTTCGATGACAACTCCTTCATTCACATGTTGAGGAATATGTAGTTTAAGTGAATCGGCGGTCAAGACCTTGGGGCAAAGGCTACATCATTAAAGTTGTGTTTCCTTCCCCAAGTTGCGATATTGTTTATGGAGACAACTTCTTCAGCCTGATCCTGTTATGACAGACACTTCCACATTGTGCCTATTGGTGGACAGATTCTTCATATCTCTATTCTAGAGAAATCATGTTGTTTAAGCTACTGAGCATGGGAAATGCCCGACTCAAGGAAAATACTATATTTTCTGACATATGTTGTTGTTTCAGGTTTTCCTTAGTCTTTCAATCTCTCTATCTCTACAATTATAAATTATTTCGGCCATCGTCTTTGTCCTTGACCTCACACTTTAGGGGGCATCTGTTATAGGTCAAAATACCTCCTCATCAGCTCAAAGGGGAAGACAAATATGGAAGGAGTACAAAGACCTAAATTAAACCTATTTCTGCCAGGGTAACGCCTATCTAGAACAATACAAGAGCGTTATAATGCAGTCAATCAGTGAATGGGCCATGTTAGTGGCTAGGGAAATGCTCTGTTTACACTAAAGGGCAGCGTTACCTGTGTTTTAAGTTTGAATTGGGAAAAGCCCGCGGAGAATGATTTGAATCTCCGGCTTTCCCTCACAAGAGATTCAGTTCACAAAGGAAACTGCAGAGCACCAGTTCATTATTGGTCATTGCCATAACAAGACTGAACTCCAAAGGAGGCAAAAGAATAGAGATCAAAGAAACATCTAAGTTTTTTCCATTCCAAACTAGTGGAAAGAGAAGGGCAACAATGGCCTTCTCCCTCTCCTATAAGAAGGAGCTGAAGGCTCTTAATTGAAGGTCGAAGGATTGCTAAAGGTTTTGGCATACTTGTGGAATAGAGAATAGTGTTGTGTTGTGAAGGCCAAGAGTCAAAGAGGTTCCTAGAGAGCTTGTTGACTTGGACTTCTTCACTTGAGAGATAAGAGAGATTGGGAGACTGAGGAGGGCTTGGTACAACCGATAGTTGTAATCCTCCTTCTTTCAAAATCAATAGAACTGTGTTCGTTTTGTCCATTCAATGCTTAATATTGTCATTATTGTTTGAACATTTACATAGTATGATATGAATGGCTCAGATGTGTATAATTTAGAAGTTCATTATATATTGATTTGACTAATAGGATATATGTTATGTTAGAAATTACGTGGGTGCTTTGACTGATTGCAGGACTAAGATTTGGAGCTGGTGAAGAAGGACTCTTGTTTCGCTACCTAGCGCTCTCCAAGGGACTCCAAGATTGTCAAAGAGGTAATTCTCTATCACATTCCATCAAGTTATTTAAAGTTAATATGAACACGCTCATGCCATCTTTTTGAACAGCATAGCTAATCTTACTGTCTGCCTCGGGCACCGGAAAGCCCTGAGAGGGATATTCGAAAACCAACAACCCAAGCAGTTTACCCTATAGCACCTGTTCTCTAGTTTTATCTCCAAAAGTTGTCTGAAACTTTCCCTAAGAATATGTTGAAAGCAAGATAGGTTCAAAGTCCTTACCTGATATTATACTATTATTTGTTATCTTATGTGTTGTCTTGATAAGTTTACTAAGTAAAGCAGAGTTAGAGAAGTTTTTTGTGAGCCCTGTCCTCTAGTTTCTTCTCCAACAGTTGCTTTGAAAATTTTCCCTTAGAATATGCTAAAAGCAGGATAGGTTGAAAGTCCTTACTTGATCTTAAGCTGTTCTTTTTCATGTTTTAAATGTTTTCTATTGAATTGCATCAAAAGCAGGCTAATTTCAAAGTACTTACCTGATCTTATATTACTTTTATGTCTTTCTTAAGTATATGCCAAAAGCAGGATAGTTTCGAAGTACTTACTTGATCTTAGGCTTCTCTTTGTTCTTCATTTGTTTGTTTCCCCTTCTTATTGTTTCATTTCATTCCATAAAATCAACTTTAAAGAGATCCTTAGACATAGATGACTTGCCCCATGGACCACTCTTGAACCTTTTTGTTTCAATTAAATCCTACTATGACTCCATAGCCCAATGGATTGAAGTTGTTTCTTGCCTATCTTCTTAGCTGAATCAATCTTTCACTTTCATTCACCTTCACCCTTCATTTAGACTTCCTTCACCTTCACATATATTTGCCCAACCAAAACAAACAAAAACCTTGCTCTTCATAACGAGCCTAATATCACATATAAAAGCCTTAAAGATAAATCAATCTTTGCACATATAGAGAGATCCCTCTCTGGATTCAGGAGGGCTAGATCCTAGAATCCCAAAGTTGTTCAAGTGTTGTCTCTGCAGTTTTAGTCTCACCAATCTACTAAAATTATAGATTCCTAACATATTGCAGAGGTTCAATATGCAGGATAGTAAATCAGTGAATGTTCTGATTCCTGTAGGTATAAAGTTGTCTGTTGAACAGTGTCCCAAGACACAAGAAGAAGAGCATGATATGTCCCGTGTTCTATATGCAAGTGTAGTGGGTATCCTGATGTATGCAATGGTCTGTACTAGACCAGACATTGCACATGTAGTCGGAGTATTGAGCAGGTTTATGTCAAACACAGGGAAGGAGCATTGAACAACAGTGAAGTGGGTTTTCAGATATTTGCGTGGCACTAGTGTTTGATTGTGCTACCAGGGAAGACCATGACTAGAAAGAGTGTTGGACATTCATGTTTTTGTTGAAGCAGATTGGACTGGAGATCTAAACCAAAGAAGATCTACAAGTGGGTATGTGTTTAGCCTATTTGGAGGTGTAGTCAATTGGATGAGTAAAATACAGTCTATAGTGGCTCTTTCAACTACAGAGGCAGAAGACATGGCAACCACTCATGAAAGCAAGGAAGCAGTTTGGTTGCATAGATTGTGTTCAAGTATGGGGTTGGTGCAGCAAGCTATAATGATAGACTGTGATAGCCAAAGAGCAATTTTATTGGCTAAGAACCCTGCTTATCATTCAAAGACAAATCACATTGATGTTCAATATCACATTGTGAGATATATGGTTGAGGCTAAAAGGGTGTTGCTGGTAAAGGTGGACACTTTGAAGAATTTTGTAGATGCATTTAAAAAGTCTGTGAGCACTCAGGAGTTCTCTTGGTGTAGAGGAACAATGGGTGTTGCAAAGCTGGCTAATGACTCAGCTCTCCTGTGGCCCCTTCTGGAAAGAAAACAACAAGTGGGAGGATGTTGGGTTTGTGTTATATTCTTTCCATGACTAGCCACGTGTAGGGGGGTAATGGGGGGGCGATAGCCCCCCCTGTTGGGGTCCATGGCAGTGCCCCATGAAAATTTTTTTGGTCCTTATTTTCTGATGGGCGGACCTGCCCATGGTTTTGTGCATGGGTTTTCACATGGTTTTGGGGCATGATGGTTTTCGGCCCCTGGTATTTTGTAGATCTGGTCAAGGGAACTACAATTATGTTCTAATCTAGGGTTAATGGATTGGGGTTTATGTATGCTTCGACATATATATATATATATATATATGTGTGTGTGTGTGTGTTGTAATACTAAAAGGAATATAATGAAAAATCAAGCTGGTTGTCCCAATTTGGGATAAAGGGGAGGATCTTTGTGTATATCTGTTTTATGTTTTATGCTCTCGCTATTATTTATTTTCTATTTTTAAGATTCATTTGCAGCTAATTTATGTACACGGTTAAAACCTAAATGTGTCCCATGGAATGTTCTTTTGCTCAAGCTGATGCATGCCTATCATCTTGATGAGGGAATGGTGGAAAATACTCTGCATTCAATGATTATAATCCCTCTTTTGTACAATGTATGCCATCTTTTCAATGTCGCGGGAGAGATAATAGGGTATGTGAATCATTCCGACTCTATTGAAGTGCATAAGGAGTCGGTTATGATATGAATAGAGTCAAGAAAACCTCCCCTCACAGGTGAAGTATTTCATGATTATTTTCATCATAGGGACATATCAGTCAAGAAGATGAGAGAAAGGGAAAATGGTCTTTTTTTCATCCTTGTATCTAGGTCTAATATATGGTTCATAGTAGCTCTAATCAAGGTTTCCTTGTTTAAACCATTTCTCTCCCACATCAGGGATCCTAGTAGTAGCTACAATGATATTAGTGGACATGGTAAAAGTAACCCTAGTAAGAGTGACCTACCTATCATGAAGACTTGAGATGAATAGCCTTGTTAACATAGGGTGATATTCGATCTGTTGCACTTTCTCACAAAACTCAAAACAACCAACCTGTTTGAAACATGACACAGTGAGTGGAGATGCCATGAGCTCTTTTGTGGTTGCTGGTTCATATCTGATGATTTTCCCTCCTTTCTTAAATTATTCTTTGGTGTTTTTCCTCACTGACACTTCTGTCTTCCTCTTTAGAAATTTTGAATTTGAAGGCTTTGGAAACCCTAGGGTAAATGGAATGATATGAAGGGAATGTGAGGTGAAAGGGATAACTTAGGTAAATGGCAAGAGTGAATGTAAATGAAACCTAGGTCTATGAAAACCCTAGGATCTTATAGCTTTATGACTGATATGTGTTTAGGGACATGAATATGGATATGATGCATGAAAATGGGAAGGAAATGAAAACTAAGGTTTCGAAACAATAAGCACTTCAAATTCCTTATGAAACACCAAATATAAAAGAGGAGAGGTGTCTTAGGTTTCACTTATTGTTTTAAAGCCCTTTGAAAAAAAAATTGAGGAAATTTGAGCTTGTTGGAGGTTGTGAAATGCTTTAAAACCCTAGCTGAGCAAACACACATTTTTCTGGAGGAACGTGCAATTCCTGGTCAAACACACAGCAACCACAGGTAAATGTGCAACACCTGTATTGTTTGGTCTGCAGTTGTTGGGCAAACGCATAGTTCCCACGGGTAAATGCGCAGTGTCCAGGAAAACGCACAACGCCTGAGTGCAAACACGCAGCGACCCTGAATTTTTCTCAAAATGCTAAAAATACTTGAAATTTTCTCCTCTTCTAGAAACTTTTGATGGATGGATGGATGCAATGACTTGCTTTGAGGTGTTTTGAAAGCATTTATAGCATAGTCGATTCGAAATTTTAATTTGAATTACCCAGTTTTCTAATGTTCACTTTTCCCTTTGGACTTTAGCACTGATACTCTTTAACTTTCTGACTTTTTGGAATTGCAGGTTCATCAAGTCATGGAGTTTGGATTTCTTTGCTCCATTTAGGCCAGAAATGATTTCATTGACCGCCTGGGATGAATTTATTACATATGAGAGTGTAAAATTACATTTGAAAAAACATAAATAAATTACATATTTGAATTTCATATCAAAATGAAATTTTGATATAAAAGTCATTAAACTCAAAAATTACAACCTTGAAAGTATGATAATTACATCATGGTGATCTTCTACACATGAAAACACAATTTCTTATTTAGTCCCTCTCATATATTTTCTGACCTCATCTGAAATGGAGTGACCTTGAGAAGTAAAAAACCTAATGACCTAATGGGACTTCTTTAGACCTAACTTTCATGAATGAGATTTGATTTAAAAAGACTTCTTGGTAAAAAGAGCATTTCCATAGGTGTTGTCATGCTCAAGGAGACACGAGAATGTGTCAGCAATGTGAATCTCAGAGGGAGAATGAAGTTTATTGACAAGTACAACCACCAGTGGAACAATTTTATATCATGACCTAATGGAATGATCGAAAATTTCTTTAGAGTGGGACACCTAAGATGAAAATGCAAAATGTGTTTTGATCCCTAGTGGAAGTATGCAAATACTAGCACTAACAAAAGATACTTACAAGATGGTTTGGGGAGCATTGGTATTAATGCAGGGATTTCAGATTGGAACTCTATACAAGCTTCTGGTTAGCATTTTTATTGATGGGTGCAACAGTTTTGTACTGGTTCCTGAAAGTGGAGCAAAAAGCCTAGCGATCTCTGGAGAAAATACCATGTTAGGGCATCAAAGGCTTGGACATATTGGAGGGAAGGGACTTCGAATACTACATGATAATGGTATGGTATAAGGTATGTCTAATTTCTCTCTCGATTTCGATTTCTATGAACATGCTGTATATGGGAAGCATAATTGGGCGAGTTTCCCTTTTGGTGCTAAGAGGGTGAAGAAGATACTAGAGCTTGTGCATAGTGATGTGTTTGGACATGTGTCGGTTCCATCACTAGGTAAAGCTGTCTACTATGTGTAATTTATAGATGAATTCTCAAGGAATACATGGATATATTTCCTGAAGAAGAAATTTGAAGTCTTTGACATATTTAAAGAATTTAGGGCTCTGGTGGATAGCCAAACAAAGAAGAAGATATAGGTGTTGAGGACAGATAATGGAGGAGAATTCTGTAAGAAGGAATTTAAAGAGTTATGTAAGAAGTGTGGTATAGAATGGAAGAATATTATTCCATACACACCTCACCAAAATGGAGTTGTAGAAAGAATGAACAGGGCATTGATTGAAAAGGAAAGAAGTATGTTGAGTAGTACTGGGTTAGGACAAGAATTATGGGTAGAGGAAGTGGAGAATGCATGCTACATGGTTAATATATCACCCTCATCAGCATTATAGGATAAGACTCCACATGAGTTATGGACGGGTAAGAAACCCTCTCTTTCACATATGAGGGTATTTGGTTGTGATGCATATGTACATGTTCTAAAGGAGAAAAGAACCAAGTTGGATGGTAAATCTGAAAGGTGCATCTTTATTTGGTATAAGGATGGTTTAAAAGGTTATAAGATTTGGAACCCAGAAACAAGGAAGTTTGTGTATAGCTGAGATGTGGTGTTTAGAGAGGTGTAATATGTTGTTAACCATGAATTCCTACTAAAGGAACCTGAGAAGACAGAGTTTTATCTAAAGGAGGAAGAATCAAACTCTACAACAAAATAAGATTTAGAAGAGGAAGAGCCACAAACTCCAGCTGTGAGAAGATCAAATCGATAAATAAGGCAGCCAAAAAGGTATATTCCATCTGATTTATGTTCAAAATTTTCTTTGTTTATCACTGATGATGATCCCAGAACTGTTAGGGAGGCAGTGGATTCAGAGGATGGAAAACTCTAGAAGGAGGACATGGTTGATGAAATGGCATCCTTACACAAAAATGAAGCATGGGATCTGGTGGAGTTTCCTACTAGAAGGAAACCCATTGGAAGAAAATAAGTGTTTAAGAAGAAGATGAATGCATAAGGCAAGGTGGAGAAATACAAAGCTCGGTTGGTAGAAAAAGGTTATTCCCAGATGTCGGGAATTGACTTTGGTGATATTTGTTCTCCTCTTTCCAAGCTAACTTCTATTAGTTTACTTTTATCTATTACTACTACATTTGATTTTGAGGAAGAATAGATGGATGTGAAGACAACATTTCTTCATGAGGATCTAGAAGAGGATATCTACATGTAGCAACCTAAAGGATTTACGGTGAAGGGTAAGAAATAATTGGTATCCATGTTAAAAAATTCTCTGTATGGGTTTAATCAGTCACCAAGATTATCGTATCAAAAATTTAATACCTATATATGGGGACTTCTCTTCACCAGAAGAAAAGAGGATCACTTTGTGTATTTTAAATTAATTCGTTACAGTGTTATTTATTTGGTCGTGTATGAGGATGAGATTTTTTTAGCTAGAAATGAAAAAGAAATTATCCAGGATTTGAAGACCCACTTGTTCTCCAAATTTGACATGGATCTTGGTGCTGCAAACTATATTTTGGGCATGGAAATTAAACGAGATCGGGAAAAGAGGAAGCTATGGTTAAATGAGAGGAAGTATGTCGAGACAATATTGTAGAAGTTCAATATGTAGGATGGTAAATCGATGAAGGTTCCTATTCCTGTAGGTGTAAAAATATCTCCTGAACAATGTCCCAAGCCACAAGAAGAAGAGGATGATATGTCTCATGTTCCATATGCAAGTGTAGTGGGTAGCCTGATGTATGAAATTTTTTGTACTGGACCAAACATTTCACATGCAATGGGAGTATTGCATAGGTTTATTTCAAAACCAAGGAAGGAGAATTGGACAACAATAAAGCAAGTTTTCAGGTATTTGTGTGGCACTAGTGATTATGGTTTGTGCTACCAGGGAAGACCATGATTGGATAGAATTTTGTATATTCATGGCTTTGTTGATGTAGACTGGGTTAGTGATATATATTAGAGAAGATCTACAAGTGGGTATGTGTTTAAACTATTTGGAGTTGTAGTCAGTTGGATGAGTAAAAGAAAATCTGTAGTGGCTCTTTCAACTATAGAGGCAAAATACATGGCAGCCACTCATGCAAGCAAGGGAGTAGTTTGGTTGTAAAGATTGTGTTCAAGTATGGGGTGGGTGAAATGATCTATAAGGATAGACTGTGATAGACAAAGTGAAATTTTATTTGCTAAGAACCTTGCTTATCATTAAAAAAAAGCACATTGATGTTCAGTATCATTTTGTGAGAGATATGGTTGAGGAATAAAAGGTGTTCCTCATAAATCTAGACACTTTGAAGAATATTGTAGATGCATTGACGAAGTCTATGAGCACTGAGAAGTTATCTTTGTGTAGAAAAACAATGGGCATTGCAGGGTTGGACCAATGACTAATCTCTCTTATGGCTCGTTGTGGAAAGAAAACAAGAAGTGGGGGAATATTGGGTGTGTGTTATATTCTTTCCATGACTAGCCCCCGGCGAGAAGTGGGGGGCGACAAGCCCTCCTATTATTGCATCGAGCATAGCAGGGGGTCACAAGGGGGCACATCCCCCCCTTTCATGGGGTTTGCAGGGTGGAAATATCTCCCCTGCACAAGGTTTGGGGCAGCGCCCCAAGAAAAATTTTGGACCCTACATTAGGTGGGTAGACCTACCTATGGTTTTGTGCATGGGTTTACACATGGGTTTGGGCGTGATGCTTTTCTACCCATGGTTTTTTGTATATATAGTCAAGGGAACTAAGGTTATGTTCTAATCTAGGGTTAATGGATTGCGGTTTATGAATGCTTTGGCATGTATATATGTGTTGTAACATTGAGAGGAATATAATGAAAAATCTAGCTGGTAGTCCTGGTTTTGGGATCCGGGGGAATACTATTTGTGTATATTTGTTTTATGTTTTATGCTCTCGCTATTGTTTATTTTATGTTTTAAGAGTTCTCTTGTAGACAATTTTTGTACAGGGCTAAAACTTATAATCAATTCTTGTGCTAGGCATGAATCTTTGTCCTTCATGGATGACTTCTTAGGATATAATTAACCATATCCAAATCTGTCACACGGATAACTGTAAAACTATTTTTACTACTACATAGGGTACATTCACTTATTCTGTCATGCCCTTTAGCCTTAAAAATACTAGCACCACCTTCCAGTGGGCCATGAATTATAGCTTTTATGACCAGGCTCATGTAATCCTAGCCTATTTGGATGACCTTACAGTCCACTATAAAAAGAACTCAGACTATTTAGTGGATCTTCACCTAGTTCTTCAGAGGTTCCAACAACAAAACCTTCGTTGGAACCCTCTCAAGTGCATATTCTACATCAGAAAAATAATATTATTGGGATTCATAGTTTCCCTATAAGGCATCAAGGTCGGCCCTCTAAAGGTTCAAGCCTTTCAAGAGATCCCACCACCTCAAACTTTAAAGCAATTACAAATCTTACGAGGCAAGACCATTTTTTTACGACACTTTATCTCAATTACAGAACTTGCATGAATAGTTTCTTGTGTCTTCTTCGTCTGAACATCCCATTTCAATGGGATGAATAAGCTCAATAATAATTTGAGGCCTTAAAAGACACATTTCCATAGGAACCACTGATCCTCCCACCTAACCATACTAAGGACTATACCCTCTACCTCTGATCGTCAGAGGTAGCCATCATAGGGGTATTAGTATAAGAGAGTATTGACAATAGGGAACATGGAATTTATTACATCAACAAGAGCCTCTCCTGGCTTCATTTAAAGTATGAGACAATAGAAAAAACAACAATATACCTCAGACATTTCATGCAAAATATTTGACACTATATCATTCTTAGGACCACAATTCTCATTGTAAGCATTAATCCCATGAGATACTTGTTGACATATCATATTATGAACCATAAATATTCCCAATGCATAGTCATTTTATAAGAATTTTACCTACATTTTTCTTCTCCAAAGATCAAGAAGGCTCTTATTCTTGTAGAATCCAACGCAGAGTTTCTTTCAAAGCCACAATCCTCTCCTATCAATGACTCTTTCCTTTATGAACACTTGTTCATAATATCCATATATGACCCTTGGTAAAATGACATCCTCCTATTCCTCTGAACCCAAAAGTCCAACCAACATCTCACATGCAATGATCAGAGGTGCATTTTCTACCAAGCCCCTCACTACATCCTCATAGGAGACATCCTCTATTGTCGTAGTGTGGACACCATACTACATCGATGCCTCACATTTAATGAAGGTGGGAAATTCTTAAATTACTGTCATCAAGGAGATTGTAGCTACTACATCTCGGGGATGGCCATTGCCCAAAAGATACTCCACATAGGTTATTTTTTATCAACTCTCTTTTGTGATTTCATTGTAACCATTAAACCATCTGAGTGATTCCAACATTATTCCCATAATGCTAAAGCACCACAAAATCCTTTGCATCCAGTAATTTTTGTGGATCTATTATGCAAGTAAGGCATCAACTACATGGATTGCAACCCACAATCCCAAAATATACATAAATATACCATATTCGTAGTCGACTGCTTTACCAAGTGGCTGGAATCCATGCCTACATTCAATGACATAGTCAAAAGTATCACTCCATTCTTGTTCAATCATGTCATCTCACAATTCCGCATCCCAAAGGAGCTAGTCTCAGAGGATGATAAAAATTTTGAGAATGATATTTTCCATGAATTATCTAAACTCCTTGGTTACTCTCATGAGTTTTCTTCTTCATACCACTCCCAATCCAATGGCTAGGTAGAAGTTGTTAACAAAGTCCTTAAAATAATGTTATAGTATATGGTGAACCAACACAAAACCAAATAGAATCACATGTTATTTCCACCCTGTGGTCATACCAGTAACCAGACATCGGTCAAAACATCCACAGGCTTCACACTTTTTGACCTAGTCTATAGGGTCGAAGTGGTACTCCCTATTCAGTGTGAGATTCCTACCTTACACATAGTCGTCAAGCTTATCCCGGACACCTAACCCTTAGAAAAGTGGATAGTACAGTTATAATATGTTGATGACAGTAAATGGGAATCCCTTCAACACAACCAAGCCCTTAAAAAGTGGACAAAATCCTCCTTTGACAACAACATGACCCCTCACTCATTTACCGAGGGGGGTCTAGTACTCCACTATGACATCACTAAAGAGGCATTTGGCCCAAAAAAATTTGAAAATATGTGGGAAAGTACCCTTTATTGTTAAAAATTTCCTTTTGAAAGGTGCCTACAAGTTAGTAGAGCCTAATGGGACTTACCTCAACAACCCTTTCAACGGACTCTACCTCAAAAAAAATCATCAATAAAATTATTTTTGACCTTATGATGTAAGATATGTACATGATTTATTTTTATGATCACGTCATCATCAATGTACTCTAAAATACACTCTCATATTGTGTCGTTGATGGATTTTATGACAACATACCACCATAGTTCATTTACAATGCTTCACAATGGTTGCAAAAATATCATCGTGGTAGCATAGTCCATATACTCCCCAGGTCATATGATTCTCCATCAAAATGGAATTGGTATTGGGTCATCCACTAATAATCTAGTAGAATGTGATGTCATCATTATCCTTTTGGATGACACCTCTCACTTATGCATTAGTCACCTGCATGTGTTCCTTGATTCCTAGCATGTTCTTTCATAGTTGAATATAACTTTAAATGTTTATGACCCTTGTATTTTCTGAAAATACCTGCATGCATAACAATTAGCATGTGATTTTTATCATATCACATTTTCACATATACAGAGAAGTCCAAATCATGTTGTTATCTACATTTCTAATCAAATATTGGAGTGGAAAGTATTGTTAGGGTCCTGTGATTTGGCAGATTGGCAGACCAAATGATAGGGTAACATGGAACCAAGCTTTGGAGTTCGAGGACCTAGCCTTCCTGGACTCAGAGAGGGATCTCTCTATTAGGTGCAAAGGATGTGTTCTTTTTCTCTAGGGTTTTAATTTTAGGCTAGTTATTGGGTGTAGGGTTTGTTGATTGTTTTGGTTGGGAAATATAGTCAAATAGAATAGGTGGAGTGAGAGTATATCAAAGTAATTGGGCTATGGAGTCAAGTGAAAGTCAAGAGTGTCTAAATGATGACACAGAGTGTGTTGCAGGGTCGATTTAGCAAGGTCAATGGATCCTTAAGGTGATGTATGAGGTGTAGTGAACATTAAGTTTGGGAAAGACTAGGAGGTATTAAACATATAAAGTTTAAAAGTTACAATCCATGAGGTAGGGAAAACCATTAAGCTCAATAAACCATAACCTAAACTAATAAACATCCAAGAGAAACATTCCAGTGATACATAGAAAGCATAACAGCTTCTAACTTTAGAAAATCACCTTCAGATTTTGGGAAAACACATAAGATAATACAAATAACTCAATTTATGGAGAGGGAACTCCTAAATAGCATATATCAAGTTATTGGGAACTCTGAAACAAGTTTGTAAGCATGGACAAAGGACAAGATCGAACGAGACCTCTTTGACTTAACCTAAAAATCAATATTTCATAGAGAGGCTTCAGGATAGGGTTTTGAAAACTTTAAGTAAGTAGGGCATAACATGAATCATACTTGTAAGCTAGAATATTAACCATATATGAAACAAAAATATTTTTTGGTGGACCTAAGGAGCAGTAAATAATTCCTTAAGATGGCCAAAGGATAAAACATAAAAGCTATAACAAACAGGAGGACTCAGGTGCCTCAAAGAACATGTCTCAACCTATAATTTTCTATTTAACATGAAACATAATGATAAGAAAGGAAACAATAGACAAATTAGGAAGACATCACCATTCACCAAGCTATGGAATCCTGCAAACAAGCTTCTCCATCATCAAGCCAAGCAAGCCATTCATCCACTTCACAAAACCAATTTCTTCTCCAAGCTCATGAAAACATGTATATTGCTCTTCAAGCTCACCAAATACCAACAAAATAGATAGGGGCCTCATGCTCTATTTATGGAGAAAATGAGACTTAAACCCCAAATGTGGTAGGAAAATGTCAAATATAGTCATAAATATCATTTATGGCCAAGAGACCATGCAAGGCCCAAGGCAGATAATATCCTAAGAAATAAATGCTAAAATAACTATTTGCACCTAATTCTAACTTAATTTTCCTTAAAAATCTCAAAAATATCTATTTGCAATATATTAGTGTGTTTTTTTTACTTTTGGTCCAAAACACACTAGGCAGCCTCTGTGCGTAGCGCCACTTCAGCAGAAAATAGGGTCTTTTGCAGCTGAGTTTGGACCCCTTTCCGACACCGGATTTGGCTCTGTGATGGCCTGTTGGAAAGCCTGGTGAGTCTACCTTCTAGAAATTCTTACATTGTTCTGATCGGATGCCATTTACCTATCAAAAAATAAAATCTCCCAATATTTATCTGTGCGCACTGCCTGGTCTAAAAATGAGCCAGAAAGGTCAAATGTTTGATGTTTTTTTGACCTTTGGAGGGGGTAAAAGTGCTCCAAATGATCTAAAAATTGGTGAGAAGACTTTTGGTCATGTGATAAATCTTAAAATGTAAACTTTGAGAGCTGAGGATGCACCAATGTTTTTCGTAGCACCTAGGGTGTTGCGTACAAAGGGGTCAAAATTTGGAAAACACAAAAAGCTGTCCAATTTGCCTCAAAATTTGTGGAGAGGTCCTCAAGAGGTCTTGGACACCTATTGAGAAGCCTCAGCCAAAATTCCAAGGATGTCCTACACTTTGGCTCTTTTTAGGTCTTCAAGCTCCATGATGGCCTTCCTTAGTTTGGCATAAGCAAGCATGTTCTTCCTTGCATAATGCTTTGTCATTTTCTTTTGTAGGGAAAGGCCTCTCTTCACCTCCTTGAAATGCTTATGCTTCTCTTTGTAATAGTGGATGAAACGTTGTGCCATCTCAAAGTCTCTTTCCCACTCCTGAAGCTGTGCATCTTTCTCCAAGAGAAGCAACCTTGTGTTCATCTCCTTGTCCTCATTGTCACTGTATAAATCAATGAATTGAGGCCCTTGAGAAGTCCTCTTGATCCTTTTGCTTCTCCTTACCTTGACCTATTTCTCACCTTTGTCCATATTTTCCTTGCCTTTGTCTTTATGTCTGGTAACTGGAGGAGAGATGGCCCTTTGCCTTTTTGAGGCATCAAACACATCTCTTTTGCCTCTATGGTAGGTGCATGTGAGAGGAGTGATGAGGGTGTCTTGATCCTTGATGAAGTCACAAGCCTTTTCATCTTTGTCATGGCTTTCATGAGTGACTTCATGCTCCATTGTGTCATTGATTTCTTGATCTTTAACCTCATCATCATCCTTGATTCCCTCACTGTTTTCTTCACTGTCATCTTAGCTCTCAAACTAACCACTATCCTCCTTTCTATTTTGTCTTGATAGGCCTCTGACCTTCATCACAGCTGGTATGAATTTATTCTTCTGACATGGTGACTAGTTTTAGTACAGAAGGATTTATCTTGTTTGTGAGGTTTTTAGGTCTAGGATGGAAAATGAGTGATGTGAGGGAAAAATTTGCAAATGAGGGCCAAACGAAGTATGTGTGCGACAAATTCAGAGTTTAGGAGGAGGGTTGTTTGCACTGAGTATCTTTAGGCTAAGGACAACCTTCAATTTGTAAATTTCTCCTTGGAATGGTCAAATATTTGATCTTTATGGAGATTAGGGTTTGGTCACCTTAGGCCAAAAATGTTTTCCTATATTACAAAAAGAACAATGTGAAAGTGAGGAAAAAGAGTCATCAACCTTATTTGACTCATTATAGGAGAGTTGGAGCCAAAATATCCAATTTTTGGCTCTTTTTGAGAAATTTGGAAAAAACTATCTCTGTGCGTAACGCCTGCTCGACTGCACATTTAGGTCAGGGCAAGCTAGCCTATCGGAGCGCAGCACTGGGTCAACTCGGGCTAGGAATGGCCTGTTGGGCCTGTTGAAGGACAGCACCGGGTCAATTGTGTGGGAAGTCAGGAAGTTCCTGAGCCTATGCATAGAGCCTACTCAAGTGCATAGCACTGCACTCCCGGTGTGTATCACAGTGTTAAATAACACTGCTGTTGCCTCCTCTATGTGCAGCACTGATGGTCAGGTGCATAGCGCCGACCTCGGTGTGCATCGCTTAGAATTTTTTTCGAACTTGCACAAAAATCCTCAAAAATTTTCTCCAACGGTTTACTTCTTCTTTGAAGGGGTAAAGGAGGTGGGGAAATGATTGAGGAGACTTTTATAATCCTTTTTGAAAAATGATTTGATGCGAAAAACCCACTTTATAAGGTTTGTTCCCTCTTTATTTTTCTCACTGTCTTTTTTGGCCTTTTGGTCCTGTAGGTGGCAGTTTGGCATAAAAATATTTCTTTTCTTTGCTGGGAGCCTCTTGATTTCTCCCTTGAGTTCAAAAAACTTCAATAAAGTTTAAGCTCAGACCCCTTTGGACAATGAAACCTCTTTAGGATATTTAACACTTGCAAAATAGCAGATTTTGTGATCTTTTGACATATTTCTTTTTACTGACATTTTTTTAGGTTTTCTCTCTAAAACAGTGAAGAACCTCTCAGCATAAAAAACCCTAATATCAAGCATCAATAGCCCCTTTATTATTTATGTGGGAAAACATTGTGAAAAACACTTGGTATGTTTATCCTCACGAACTTTCCTGCAGGTAGCTTATCTTAACAGTTCTCCAGAAGTGTCATTTTATGGCTAACCTATCTCTTTGCAGAATATACTTTTGATCATGAAACTTTTGGAGGCTATACTGCTCTTAAACCAGCTACATGTCTGTTCCTAGTTTGCAGATGATATATGTCAGTGGGGGAGGTGAGCTTTCTAAACCATTTTTTGTGCTTTTGTTGGCCACTTCTGTTCTTGCAGGTGCCTACACCACTTCTGTTCTTTGATCACTATCTCTTTTGAACTTAGAATGATTATTTTATCAATAATTACCGATGTTTTTCATAATTTACTCCTTTGGAAATATCTTCCCTCATGCTTGCCTCCTTGACCCTTTGTTTCTTGGATGTTACCCTTTGAAACCTCATACCTTTGTACCAATACTCTTTACCCTTTTTAATTTTGTTGATGTGGAGACAATGCCTCTTTGCCAAACCCTAGAGGACAGTTTGAAAAATTTGAAGCCATATGTTGTTATGAAGGAGGCTCTTTGTTATCATGTTACCATTTTTGTCCATCTCCCAAACTCCTAGGTTTTAAGGCTGATTAGGAAAAAGTAAACAGTGTTGTCTTCTAAGTTCTATGAAACTTCTCAAACTCATTCATCATTTCTAAAAGTCTTCAAAGCGCCCTTGATGGAGTTTGAGATGACCTTTTCTTCTTGTAACCCTAGTACTGATTTACTGCTTGGTCAAAACAGTCATAAAACCCTAATTTTCATCAAACATGTGCTTGCTACTTTCTTCTTGCTATGAATGATCTTCTAATTACCTTACCTTATGCCAGGCTGAGGGTCATTTGATCTTCTTGCAGAAATGTGCGCAAAGGGCATCTGTCCCTTTGCAAGATTCATGCTTTTAGGCCAAAAGTCTTGAATAATCTTTTTGATCAGTTTGGACAAAATCTCCTATCCTTTTCTTCTTTGAATGCATCTTCTTCATATAGGAAAAACAAAGTTTGTAGGGCACCAAATCCACCCTATGACTTTGTGAAACCCTAGGTGACCTAGTGGAGGCTTCCTTAGACTTGGTTTTTGGACTGAGACCTATAATTTGGGATTATCAAGTGTAATATAGAGTTTATGATAGAATAGTGTATTGAAGATCTAAAATCCAATGTACTTGATTTATCTAAAGATTCTATAGAGATAGTTTGAGACCATCAGTGTTTGAGAGTATTTTGGGAGACACAACAAAGTTGCTTGATTGGTGGGCTTAGGTAGCAGTGGGGGTTTTTTAGGCAAAACAAAACAGAGGATTTGGGCCAAAGGTGAAAGCATATAGACAGGAAGAGTGACATAAGTCACTAATGGGTTTTCTGGGACTGGTAAACAATGTTAGACATGATGGAAAGATGAAATAGTGAAAAGCTATTTTTAAGGATGATGAAGGTATTGAGATTTCTAGAACTCACAATGTTCATGAACTTTGTTTCTATAAATCTAGGGAAATAATTTAGTCATCTATGAAGGCAAAAATTACTGATGACTAAGAGTGGCTCCACTTGGGGAGGGCTGCTCCTTTTCAGGAGGTGTCCAGAACTTCATATTTCTGGCTTTATGAATACCATTGCCTCATCCATTGGGAATATTTTTACCTCTTTCTCTTGCTGATGCTTTCTTAAAGCTTATGATCTCAATAACTAAAATACATGATTAGCTCAAATCGATCTCTACCTACCCAACCTACTTTTCTAACATTTTTTCTTCTTTAGGTGCATTTGGACTAGCAACCTTGACATTTTTTTGTTTTTTAAAGAAAAGTAAACTATCTAACTCTACCTTATGTCTTCCCAGAGCTCAGATTAGGCTAATGACCTCCTTTGATTCTCTACCTATACTATTCAACTGTCAAGGTGAAACTATTTGACAGGATTTATTAACTATGCTATAGACATGAAATTGAAAACATGGCTAAATCAGGATTAGACAATCAGATTTACCATGGGTTTGTGGCATAAAAACAAACTGCACACAAATGTTATTTTTATACAAAATAAGACTAGAAAAATCAGGGCTAGGATACATTATTTGCTAATTATCCCTATTTTTCTCTTTGGTTCTATTTTAGGCATGTGGAACCAATATCTTTCTTCCTAATATATCTTTTGACAAGTCAAGCTTGAATAATTTGACCCACTATCTTTCACTAACTTATCAACAATAAATTTAAAGCACGCTTCAGCCATGATTAGGCTATATGACTGAAACAATACTCCTTTATGCACTAGTAGTGGTATTTAGACATGTGACGAGTTTCGTGGCATTGACAAGATTGCATACCAATTCATCCTTTAGAATAATTTTCCAAAAGTCTACAAAGCTGAAATATTCACCTTCATGTCATCTGCATTACCGGTGCCTTTGATACCACATTAATGGGAGAGGTGAACTCAGACACGTAATTTTATTAATAATGGAAAATAAATTACATAAAAAGTTGCAGGAGTTTGCAAACGTAAACTTCTACTAAATTTTCATTTAGGAGACTAACCTATTTATAAGTTATATGTCCTAACTTAATTTGGTTATGGATCACTTGAAAAAATAACAAGTGTCCATTTACAATAAATGATATTCTATCCAATCCACTAACTTTATTCCTATTTTAGAGCCTAAGATACGACTCAATTCTAGAGTCCTATCTTTGTTAACAATATTCTATTTCTAAGTGTCTCTAATATTTATTAAATATTATAATTTAATAAATATTTTTATCCTCTAATATTTAATAAATATTCTAATTTAATAAATATTTTATCCTAACTTTACATTAATATATTTCGATCATCTAACATTTTTGGGTATGGGGCTTTACCTCTTTTCAAATCTGCCCTCTTTTCCATTTTTCTATTTTGTATATTTTGCTTTTTTGTGATTTCTCTCAATATCTTTTCATCAAATAGTGATATGTACAACGAGTGAGAAATTATAACTAAGACTCTAAATGGCCATGGTATTTGATTATCCTGTCTTCCCCAGGATCATTTACCAACCCTTTTTCATTTAGTTCTTACAAATAAGGATCATGAATATCTATTTTTGAGGGCATGGTGCAAGATTTCTACCAAGGATTTTCAAAATGCCAAGTTCTCCTTTACATTCCTTCTTTGATTTTTGTTCCCAAACCTTGTTTCTATGAAATAAATTGTCTAGATGAAGAAGGCCATCTTCATCAGCTCCCAAACTAATGAGAAAGTCATCAATGTAAATCATAGTGAAAAAGTTGGTAATAGGAGCCATGGCCTCTTGGAAGGTGTCTTTAGCTTTCCTTATTCTAGGAAAAATTTGGTCAAGCATGTAGTCATCCCAAGGAACTTTGAAAATGTATTTGTGTTGATTTATTTGATGTGGTATCATCTCATGAAAACCTAAAACCCTATAATTGAAAATCACCTTGTTAGAAATTTCTATTTTTGGCATAGGATGAGTTATCTTGGGAAAAGGGTGTTTGTATTCCATGGAGGGTTTGCCTAAGTGTCTAAAGTCCATACACAGCCTGCATCCTCTGGTTTTCTTTCTTAGTGATAGGATTTTTCCAAAGGTTTCATAGTTCTTCTAGGAAAGAGGTCTCTTTGGAACAATGTCCATGTCATCAGGTTTTGAGCTTTTACTTCTATAAACAAGAGCATCCTAAAATTTCTTACATAACCTTAAGTATTTGATTTTTGTGTGTAATAGCAAGGTTTTTGGATAAGTTAGTCACCTTGGCTCTTCTTAGGTTGCCAATATTGTATCCCTCTATATGAGTTTCAATAGACATCCCTTTAAGATTGATGGCCACATCAGTGAGGGTCAACAGCTTTTCAGGAGGAACAAGACTCTCTGATAATGAGGTGTATAGATAAGGTAAGCACATAAGATTTCTTTGATTCAGATCACCTAAGATTTTTTTTCTATGAGGGAATATTAGCATTTTGGAATAATTAAAAGGGAAGGTTTGGGTTTCTGATGTCTGTCCTCCCTTTGAGCAACCTGATCTACATGCCAAACTGACCATTGGTTTTGAGGTTTCATTGTTAGTCTGTAGAGAGTCAAGTTTGATTTCGTCATGATGTGTTTGTTCAATATTGCTAAAGTTCTGAATATTGAGTTCTCTATGTAAAGACTTTTTTTACTGTTGTAGGGTGTCTTGGAGTGTTTCAACTTCATATACCTGCTCAACATTATCTTCCTCATTATATAGTATGAAATAATCAAGATCTAAGTGAATAGAATAGAGAGAAGTGTTGTCTGGTCTATCCTGACTGCTAACCATATACTTCATATGTGACTCTTGATATAATCTTCTTGTCTGGTTGAAAACAGGGATGGTTTCATGGGACATATCTAGTTGAAGGTTCCCCTAAAGCTTGGCTCCCCAAGATCTGGATAAGAGCATGCCATACTTGGGAGGAATATCATCCACTACTATGTCCATGACTAGATTCTTAACAGGCACTTGTGCTAGGTTAACACAAAGGTCCTTGATGAGCCCCAAACATTTGACCCTACTGGAATCGAAGGAGTACAGTTCTTTGTAAGGTTTATTTATTTCTAGACCTAATATATCCATCACAACTTTGGGCATGAGATTGTGAGAGGCATCGGAATCCAGCATGGCATTATGTATTATTTTGTCATGTATGTCTACGCTGATATAGAAAGGGGGAATGGGTCCTTCCTAATACTTTCCTTCTATTTTGGGTCCAAACAAGAACTCAGGTGTGTCATCAGCCAAGTGTAAAGTGTCAGCATCATTTCCTATGTTTAGTACCTTCAACATCTGAGACCTATATATGGGTTGAGTAACCAATTCAGTGAGGGGCATAGTTATCTTGATTTTGGCAATCTCTCCCTAAAAACTGAAAGGAACTAATGTTTTGGACATATTAACATCAGCTTTATCAACCATTATCTTTTCTACATTCTTGATTTGTTTATCTTGGTTTGGAGTTTTAGACAAAATCGTCCTCTCGGGTTAACTGGTGTAGGTACTAGGACAGTTAAGGTCATTGTTTGGATGACTGATTTTTCCTTTGTTTGCTTCAACTTTCTTAACCATAGTTTTGACATTCTCTGATGTTTTCTTGGAGGTGGTCAGGTACTTTCCGGACAACAGCATCTATTTGGTCTTTCTTGACTGAATCTATGTATTTTTTTCTCCTAAGATCATACTGCTTATGGATTTCCATGATGGCATTTTCAAATCCCAAGCGGTAGTCTTCAGAATCCTCATAGTTTGTGTCAGTTTGAACTGAGGAAAATAAGCCTTGTTCTTCCTCGGTGAGAAAAACATCTTCTTCATTATCACCAATTTTGTGATAAATCCAAAAATGTAAACTTTGAGAGCTGAGGAAGCACCAATTTTGTGCGTAGCGCCTAGGGTGTTGCGCACAGAGGGGTCAAATTTTGGAAAATAAAAAAAGTTGTCCAATTTGCCTCAAAATTTGTGGAGAGGTCCCTCAAGAGGTCTTGGACACCTTTTGAGAAGCCTCAGCCAAAATTCCAAGGCTTTCCTGCACTTTGGCTCTTTTTAGGTCTTCAAGCTCCATGAGGGCCTTCCTTAGTTTGGCACAACCAAGCATGTTATTCCTTGCATAATGATTTGTCATTTTATTTTGTAGCGAAAGGCCTCTCTTCACCTCCTTGAAATGCTTATGCTCCTCTTTGTAATAGTGGATGACACGTTGTGCCATCTCAAAGTCTCTTTCCCACTTCTGAAGCTATGCATATTTCTCCAAGAGAAGCAACCTTGTGTTCATCTCCTTGTCCTCATTGTCACTGTCTAAATCAATGAATTGAGACCCTTGAGAAGTCTTCTTGATCCTTTTTCTTCTCCTTACCTTGACCTGTTGCTCACCTTTTTCCATATTTTCCTTGTCTTTGTCTTTGTGTTTGGTAACTGGAGGAGAGATGGCCCTTTTCCTCTTTGAGGTAGCAAACACATCTCTTTTTCCTCTGTGGTAGGTGCATGTGAGAGGAGTGATGAGGGTGCCTTGATACTTGATGAAGTGACAAGCCTTTTCATATTTGTCATGGCTTTCATGAGTGACTTAATGCTCCATTGGGTCACTGATTTCTTGATCTTTAATCCCATCATCATCCTTGCTTTCCTCACTATTTTCTTCACTGTCATCTTGGCTCTCAAACTGACCACTATCCTCCTTTGTGCTTTGTCTTGATAGGCCTCTAAGCTTCATCACAGATGGTATGAATTTCTTCCTCCGACATTGTGACTAGTTTTAGTATAGAAGGATTTAGCTTGTTTGAGAGTTTTTAGGTCTAGGATGGAAATTGAGTGATGTGAGGGAAAAATTTGCAAATGAGGGCCAAATGAAGTATGTGTGGGACAAATTCAAAGTTTAGGAGGAGGGTTTTTTGCGCTGAGTATCTTTAGGCCAAGGATAACCTTCAATTTGTAAATTTTGCTTTGGAAAGGTCAAATATTTGATTTTTATGGAGATTAGGGTTTGGTCACCTTAGGCCAAAAATTCTTTCCTAGATTATGAAAAGAACACTGGGAAAGTGAGGAAAAAGATTCACCAACCATATTTGATTGATTGTTGGAGAGTTGGAGGCAAAAACCTGAATTTTTTTCTCTTTTTGAGCAATTTTGAAAAAAAAAAAATTGTGTGTAGCGTCTGCCCAACTGCACGTTCAGGTCGGGTTGGGCTAGCCCATTGGAGTGTAGTGCCAGGTCAACTCAAGTTGGGAATGGCCTGTCGGGCCTGTCGAAGCGCAGCGCCGGGTCAACTGTGTGGGCAATCGGGCGGTTTCTGAGCCTATGCGTAGCACCGCTTAGGTGCATAGTGCCACACTCCCAGTGCACAATGCAATGTTAAATAAAAATACCACTGCCTCCTCTGTGTGTAGTGTCGATGGCCAGGTGCATAGCGCTGGCCTTGGTGCGCAACACCTAAAATTTTTTTCAAACTTGCACAAAAACCCTCAAAAATTCTCTCCAACACTTTGCTTCTTCTTTGCAGGGGTAAATGAGGTGCGGAAAAGGTCTAGGAGACTTTTATACTCCTTTTTGAAAAATTATTTGATGCCAAAAACCCACTTTATAAGGTTTGTTCCCTCTTTATTTTTCTCACTGTCTTTTTTCGCCTTTTGGTCCTGTAGGTGGTAGTTTGGCATAAAAATGTTTCTTTTTTTTGCTGGGAGCCTTTTGATGTCTCCCTTGTGTTCACAAAACTTTCATCAAGTTTAAGCAGGTGCCCTTAAACCACTTTGGACAATGAAACCTCTTTAGGATATTTAACACTTACAAAATAACATATTTTGTGATCATTTGACACATTTCCTTTATATGACATTTTGTCAGGTTTTCTCTCTAAAACAGTGAACAACCTCTCAGCATAACAAACCCTAATATCAAGCATAAATATCCCCTTTAGTCTTTATGTGGGCAAACATTGTGAAAAACACTTGGTCTGTTTATCCTCACCAACTTTCCTGCAGGTAACTTATCTTGATAGTTCTGCAGAAGCGTCATTTTATGGCTAACCTATCTCTTTGCAGAATATAATTTTGATCATGAAACTTTTGGAGGCTATACTTATCTTAAACCAGCTACATGTTTGTTCCTAGTTTGCAAATGATGTATGTCAGTGGGGGAGGTGAGCTTTCTAAACCATTTTTTGTGCTTTTGCTGGCCACTTTTGTTCTTGTAGATGCCTACACCACCTTTTCCCTTTGATCACTATCTCTTTTGAACTTGGACAACTTATTTTATCAATAATGACCGATGTTTGTCATAGTTGCCTCTTTTGGCAATTTCTTCCCTCATGCTTTCCTCCTTGACCCTTTATTTCGAAGATGTTACCCTTTGAAACCTCATACCTTTGTACCAATACTCCTTACCCTTTGTACTTTTGTTGATGTGGAGTCAATGCCTCTTTGCCAAACCCTAGAGGACAATTTCAAAAATTTGAAGCCATCTGTTGTTCTGAAGGAGGCTCTTTGTTGTCATGTGACCATTTTTGTCCATCTCCCTGACTCCTAGGTTTTAGAGCTGCTTAGGAAAAAGTAAACAGTGTTGTATTCTAAGTTCTCTAAAACTTCTCAAACTCATTCATCATTTCTAAAAGTATTCAAAGTGCCCTTGACGGATTTTGAGGTGACCTTTGCTTCCTGCAACCCTAGTAATGATCTACTGCTTGGTCAAAACAGTCATAAAACCCTGATTTTCATCAAACATGTGCTTGTTGCTTTCTTCTTGCTATGAATGATCTTCTCATTACCTTACCTTATGCCAGGCTGATGGCCATTTGATCTTCTTGCAAAAATGTGAGCAAAGGGTAGTTGTCACTTTGCAAGATTCATGCTTTTAGGCTAAAAGTCTTCCTTGAATAATCTTTTTGATTAGCTTGGACAAAATCACCTGTCCTTTTCTTCTTTGAATGCATCTTCTTCATACAGGAAAAACAGAGTGTGTAGGTGTTGGATGGATAAGTCGTTCTTGCGGACAAGACAAACCTCCCAAGTGTCCTACAAATAGCTAGCAACAAATGGATAAAAAAAACTATCTTTCTCTAGATATATTGCAATTCATAATTAAATGATATAAAGGTTTAACGAACTTACCTTTAATCCAACGCTTTTTTGTAGTAGTAGTCCTTCAGTTGCCTGAAAGAGTTATCTTCGAAGATCTACAATCACAAACAAAAAAACATCAAATAGCACCTGCATATCATATATTCATAAATCATATCCATTATGGTGATCAAGGAATCCATAAAATAAACCAATCAATCGATATCTTATTGAGAAAAACGTATTTATTTGTATTAACTTAAATAAGGAAGAGCCTTACCACTGTGTCCTCCTTGATGTCATACAGGCCTTCCTGGGGTCCGAAACAGGCATTTCCTTTACTATGATCAGCCTTTCACTCTTCCAACCAAGATACATACAAGTATGTAATCCTTCCCACATGAAATCTCAGCTAAAAGGGTCTAAGTTTCAACAGCACTTCGCCTCCAACAATACTAAAACTTCAACTCATAAATTCTAACCCCTTGAGGCTGCCCTATGCCTCTTTTTATAGTGGAAGAGAGGAGGTTATAGCTCCATACAAGAAGGGATAGAATCCTCCTTCAAAGGGATTAGTTCCTTACATCAAGGGGTTAGCTCCTTATTGGACGGGATGCATGAACATGAAAGGAGCAGACTTTCCACCGGAGGAATGTTTCTAGAAGCTTCCAAAAATGACTTAAATTGAGCTTCTAGATTTTAACCTTTTACAGGGGTCTGCACTTTTAATAAACAGAAAGTGTGCTTGGCTATGCATGATTTATAGCTAAAAGATGTGGGACCACAGGAAAAACTAGGAGAAAGTGCAGTACCAGAGATTTAAGGCTTTTATGAGCTTTTCTCTTAGTTTCAAGGCTTGAATTTGGGAACTTTGATATTGTAGACTTCCAAGGGAGTACTAAAATGTCATGGTGACAAATTTCAGTGTAACAAATTGCCCCCTAAATTGCGAAATCTGAGAATATTCGAAGAGTGATGTGCTTTATCATTTCAAGGATCGGACTGTGGACACCCCAGTCAGAACCCTGTAAAAACATTCAACGCAACACACACACACACACACACACACACACACACACACACACACACATATATATATATATATTTATATATATATATATATATATATATATATATATATATATATATATATCTTATTTATATATATATATATATATATATATCCTATCCTGTCATGTTGAGGTAGGCATTTGTACTTAGATTAAAATAATAAACTTGTTACATTAAATGATCTGTATCATAAATAGTGTAGACACGGCATAGGCGTAGCCATCGTAGACACAGCATAGGCGTAGCCATATGTAATGAAATGTCTACTTCATAATGAATAATAAAACTCCTCACAACCTGGATTGTGGAAACTAGATCCAGGGTCTTGATTTATGCTTCTCAAACTAGTATGATTCTATCCATGCGATTAAATGTGTTGAAGTTGAACATGGTAGAAACCACTTGATTACCAGCCAATGATGTGAACTGTTAACAAGTTTGAAAGAAACCACCAATAATGAAAATGGCTCTCAAAGTACTCATTACAATCCACGAAATGTGAATAAGTGATCTGATGTCGAACATTTCACGGAATCTTTTGATTGAAGGTTAATGATGTAACCTATCATCAAAGGCAAGAAACCTGCCATTAAGGCATGCATGTTCCAAGGTACTGACGGATTCTAGATCAACTTCCTAGATGATGAGCTGTCGTCGATAGAAAGTGACCTGTCGTAAGCAAGCTCACGACACGAAACCATAGATCAAGTTTTGAAGAAATTTTTGGCAAGGATTGACTCAGGGATGGTCAACGCGAATGGAGACAAGTGTTTGCAGATGAATGGTTTGTTTGACTATCCTCTTGAACACATAACGACACTACAAATGGTTTGGTGATAGTTGCCCTAAGCTAATACCCAGAAACTGGTTGAAGACTTTCAATATGGTTTAATTAACGAATAAGCAAAGGATTTCCCAACCCAGGTGGAAGTGTGACAAAACGTGTCGTGTTCAAGAGTGGTGTAATGCTTTTTACAAATCAAAGTGTAACAAACGAATCTGTTTTTCTCTCTTTTCCCCCACCATTTCTGGCAAGTACCTCTTTATTTTTGACAAGATTGAGGAGGATAACATTTCCTTGTTTATAAGCTCATCCTTCGGATGAGCCCAACTTAATTTAAAATCGAACCCTAAGAAGGAGTGGTATGTTCCTGTTTGTAATCGACAGGTCCTTTACTGTTAAATTTTAACGAGTAGAGTATAGGAGAAACTCAGTGTTTTTCATTTTTAAGGAGTCAGAAGAAAAAACTTAAGAAAACTCCATGGGTGTTATTTTTCATAAATTTAGTCCCTCAGGCCCGAAAAAGGATAAAATAATGCAAGAGATAACTCTATTGACCATGATTAGTCAATGTATACCTTTTTTGTAAATAGTCCATTTCAGTCTGGAAAAGGGGTAAACTTATACTGAAGGGACGACTATTCATTTACTTTAACAAGTTTGAATAGTCAAGTACTCGGCAATATTTTCATTTTTAGAGAGTCTGAAAAGGGCTTAAAAGAGGGCTCCATGGTTTCGATTTTTTGTAAAATTTAAAGAGCCCAAAAAAGTGATAAAAGTTTACTCTTCGTCGAAAATGACCATTTTGCCTGAAAAATCCGTTATTCTGTACAAAAACTCAAAAAATTAAACATACATGTTTCAATAATAAAAAGTAGTTTGAAAAAATGACTTTTTAAAGTGAAAAATAAACAAATTTAAAATTCATCTATTTGAAAAAACTTATAAAAAGGAGTTTTTCAAGTTCATTTTTACCATTTGAATTTGGAGTGAAGTCTTTTAGAGGTCTAGGCAAAAAATGCTTCGGAGAAGATTCTGGGAAAACCGACCGTCGGAATTGAAAACCATCTGTTTCAAGTAATCCATAACCTCCTTATCTTGCTTTTCATCCATTCAATTTTTTAATTTAGGGTCAGAATTTCATTTTTGGGAGGAAAAAAAAATTCGCCCTCGGGGGTCCGCACCTAAGAAATTAGGTACCTGCGGACCCCGACATTTTTCTACAAAGAAAAATGTCAGGGCCCCACACTTTTAACATAGGGCCTGTGCATATCTACGGACTGTCCCTGAGCATAAAGTGCAGAGGCACCGTAACAAATTTAAAAACATATTTTCTTCCTAAATTACCCAAATTTTTTTCTTCAAAATGATTCTAATCCTTCATTTTAATTTTTGTAGGATATCTACAATGCTTATTTGGCAAGAAAAAGAGCACGAAGAGGTAGATGAAGTAGAAATAAATCATCAACCTACTTTGCAAGATTTAAGAGTATGCAGGCTTTACAAATTTTGGGCTATTAGTGGCATGAGAGCTCAAGTGGATCTTCTTACTTGGCTGGTAAATAAATGGGATGTTCAGGACCAGTGGGATCTTCTTACCAGCTTGAGATTGAGCTAGAAGACATCTATTTTTTTATTGGTTTGTGCAAGAGAGGTGAACCATTATCTCTATTTGGCGCTAGGCCAGCTGGCCAGTCTGTTTCCAGCCTACAATTAGAGTTCTGTAATGATGAAGCCAATCCCCTAGACAAACGGATTGACATAAAAACTATCATTTTTCCAGAGCTAAAAGTGATCACTTTTACCGTTGTCAAGTTGTGTGGAATTGTAGCTTTGCATGTAGCCACTGGTTCTCAGATGAGCATAGCAGTAGATTGCTTTCAAGGCACCATATTCAACTGGTGCGAGGTAGTGTTGGCAAATGTGAAAGGCCAACTTACCAAAGAAAAGAATGGGAAGCTAAACAACTTTGGATATGGGTCCATTGTAGTCACCTTTTCTCTAGAGAGGATCCCCATGTTAGCCCCACAGCATATTCTTGTTGATGCTGGTCGACCTCGAGAGCCTAGGATGGTTCGTTGGGTTTCTTTGATGACCTGCCATAGTGAAGGTGGGGAGATTGTGCGATTTCCTTCTACATATTTTCATTGGTTGGAACACCAAATTTTTGTTATAGAGGATTTTCCTTATGTTGGCATGGAATTTCGTGGTGACCGGGAGATACCCCTTCCTCCGGGAGCTTAGTGGAACGAGTCAGGTAAAAATGTTTTTTGCAATGTTCTAATTTCTAATTTTTATTTTGTTTTTAAATCGTCAAAAACTGATAACAAAAATTTTAAATGTAGATGTGGGTCCAACTCGACCAGCCATTCTCCGCCCCTTTGACCGGAGGCAAAGGGATGTAGCACCACCACCACCACCCCCACAGGATTAGACTACAGATATCTTGACTGATTTATAGCACCATCTGGAGCGGCTCACTATAGATATTCTTGAGACTACTATAGATGATATCTTGCTCCGTCTACAGAGATATGTCATAGGTGTTCCTAGACCATTCAAGAGGTTTTTGACTAGGGTGGCATGAGCAGTGGTGTATTATCGTGATCATCAGCACAGATAGTGGATGATTGACTTGTAGACTCATTTTTGTATCACTTTTTTCCGATCATAAGGCATTTTGAGCCTATGATCGAAGACGATGTACTATTTTTGAACAGTACATCTATACTATGATATACTATTATTTCCAGTTTACCTGTTCAATCATGTTATGGAATGTTTATTTGTTACTTTGTTATCGTAAATGTCTATTTATAACATTAGAAGCAATTGCATCTGCTAATGTATTTAAATTTCTTGGAATGTGTTGATACTCAATATAATCGAACTCTCGTTCCAAGAGACAAACCCTTAAAAATAATCTTAATAATACTGGATTTCTAATGGCATGTACTCAATTTAACTGTAATACAACGAGTTCAGAATCTAACTTAACGATCAAACTCTGAATTCCAAATGAAATGGATTCTGATAATAATTCAATAACTGCACTATATTCGGTAATATTGTTCGTCGTTTGACCGAGACTTACCCCATGCATTGATACTAACTCTCATTGGGTGAGTAGATAACCCAAGCTGGGGAAGAGATGTTCTGTGTACTATGACAAGCACCATTAACAAAACCAATATACGTTTGAAAGGATGTCGACATCTGTGATATCAAAATTATCCAGATAAGCAGGAATAATAGTAGGATCACACTTACACTAGGCACACATTTCTAATATATAGCACACCAGCTAAAAAGTAACTAATATACAGAGAATATCTCCACACAAAGTCAAGTGTAATATCTCTTTAGATAAAGTCCATCTCTGGGTTTATCCAAAGAGACCCCGTCAAAATCAATCAATTCGTAGTTCCCTTTTGCAAGCTGTCACTTGACAATGTAAGGACCATGCCACATGGGTTCAAATTTCCCAGCCCCTAATTTATCGTTGGCTTGATCATAAATCAAAACTAGGTCTCCTTCTGAAAAATTATGAGGGGTAACATTTCTATCATACTGAGCTTTCATTATTTTCGCATGAGCCTCAGTAGCTAATGCAACAGTGCGTCGATTCTCATCTAATTGAGCCAAGTATAAAAAACATTTCTCCTCTTCAGAAGTATCTAGTAGTAACTCTATGGCTAGTTGGAGTGACGGTATCTCACATTCAATGGGTAATACTGCTTCTAAACCATAAACCAGTTGAAAAGGGGTAAAACCTATCGATGTTTTTGCTAAGGTTCGATATGCCCAAAGTGCTAAAAATAGCATGGTATGCCAATTCGACTTATGAATTCCAATGATTCGTTTGATCATGGTGACTAAAAATTTATTAATCACTTCAACTAAACCATTGGCCTGTGGATAATATGGTGTAGAACTGTCATGGTGCAGGCCAAACTGGTCCGTTAACTCGGTCATCATGATATTTCGAAAATGGATCCCGTGATCAGTAATTATCACTTGGGGTA
>CM076571.1:760623125-760702480 GCA_034641835.2 Pinus albicaulis | reverse complement strand
TCTACTATTTGATCCTCCGTGAGCATGGGACTTGGCAATTCACTGTCCAGCAAAGCTTGAAACTTCTCTCTGAAAACGTTGATATCGACCAAAATGTCAGTACACTTTCTTTCTAGATTTTGCATGAAATTCCTCTTGGTGAAAACTCTCTTTGCTTCCAAAACTACACCTGTTCTGTCATCAATTCCTAACAATGCAAGCTGTTGTTTTGTTCTGGAATTCAAAAATTGAATGATCTGCTGGGCCTGCTCCGGCTTGCCCCTTAATTCATGTCTAGTTTTATTTATTTCTTCTTGTGCTATCTTGACTAATTCATTTTGCTCAAAAATAGCTTGAATGGAAGGCAAAATATCTCCTACTAATTCAATGATGTTGCTCCAAAGAATATCATTTATTTCGTTCATAGGCTTTTCCAGTGAAAGATCTTTTTGTAAAGCCTCAACCAATTTCTCCAATCTTTTTATTTCCCTGAGGTTGTCAGCAGCTGTCTTTTTGGATGTGTCATATTTTCCCTCCAATTTTGTTAATTGTAATTTTGTTTCTTGGAGTTCTGTAACCTTTAGCTGCAAACTCTCCATTTGTTTAATTAAATCCTCAGAATTCAAATTAGAAATGTTCACCTGAGATGGTTGTTCCTGCTGTCCTGTAGTTGTAGTACCTGTTGTTGAAGTCTGCTTGATAATTTCCTGTTCCTGCAATGCTTTATCCAACTCCTTCTCTGTTTCATTTAGTCGCTCTGTCAAATTCAAGAGCAACTCCATCACTATCGATCCAGGATGGATATCTTTTGCTAAAACTTCAAAATTTGTTCTGATGTAATCTGTTGCTGAAGTTGGCTTTGGCACCTTTGCTTTGAAGTGACTCATTTGCATTTTACCTTGTGAAAGATCAAATGCTGACATCAACCTTTGCTGATTGTGAGGAGCCATCTTCATATACTGATCGTATACCTTCATTTTCAATGGTTCATTCTTTGTTTTGATATTAATGAAGGTTTTCTTAATGTCTTCAGTATCTGTCTTTGGCGGTCTGAAAGAAGATACTTCAGTGCTTAATTGCTTTTGTATCCCTTTCTGGCTTATGTTTGTTTCACTTGCTGTACCTGTTTGCTGACTATCTTCTCTACCATCATCAAATACTTCATCTATAATTTCTACATCTGGAGGTGGATCAGACTTGTGTTTTTTAGCTTGATAAACTTGTGGGGCTTCTTTTGAAGGTGTGGTATCTGGAGCTAGCCTCTTTTTCCCTATTTCTACATTCAGTGGAGTTTGCATCTCTGGAACTTGGATTTGCTTTGCTGGTGTGTGAGAAGCCTGAGATGGTTCTGGTGCTTTGGAACTCTGTGATTTTTCTGCCATGACCAGGGTTTCAATGACCTGAACTATAGGTTCTTTTCCTTTACCCTTGGGCTCTGCTGCTACTGATGGACTATCTTCCTGAATAGCTTGTTGTAGAGTGGCTGCTGATGATGTGCCAATGTAGGGTACCTGCATTTGATCATATGTTTCTAGGTCAAATTTCTTCTCAACATCTTTCATAAGTTTATTCAATTTGGCAGCTCCACTTCCCTCTTCAACAAATGTTCCTTTAACCCATTCATCTTGATTTGCATACTGTTCTATATCAGGAATTCTGTGATGTACATAAGGAGATGACTTATTTTTTAACCTTCTTTCACAAATGAAACCAAAGGGGTCATATGGGACCCAACGGAAAGATGTCTGGAATTTTCTCTCTAATATAAGTTCTGCTTCTCTCTCAGCTTCTCTAGAATTGCAAATGAAAGGACCTAACTGGCTTTTGATCCTTAACTGTGCTTTCTTCTTTACATTGCAGAAATGGATTACATCTGAGTTATTCATCTGTCTAAAGTATTCCAAAGCAAAAATTCTCATTGGTACATATCTGGGTAACTTGAATGGATGTAATTCACATCCATCAATCCTGATGACTGTATGGTTTTGGTATAAGTACCAATCCCCAACTTTATAACTCTTTGACAATTGCAGGGTCTTTCTAATCTCAGTACTAAGCCTGGGGGGAGAAACTCCTGTTAACAAGGTTGTAGCAGGATGTACAAACTGATCAATGAATTCTAAATAAGAGTAGGGAGAATCAGAGGACAAATGAATGATGGGGGACCAAAAAATAACAGACCTGGGATTACCTTTAGCATCAAGTTTCTGAACAGGGAAAGGGAATTTGTCTGAGTGATAGAAAATTATGAGATGATAGATAACTGAGGAGTACTTGAAAACCTTTACATCATCTAGCCTTAAAAATTGATCATGGATTTTGTTGGCAATGAAGGAAGCATAATCATACTTAATCTCAGGAGGCTGCCCAGGGGTAAAGATAGATAGCAAAGCCAGAGTTATCTCGTCAACATACTCACTGGTATTGAATCCTAAGACAAAGGATATTACATTCACAATAAGCCTTCCCAATTGATTGAAAAAGTAAAAACCATAGGGGGGAGTCCCTTTTGGGTGATGCTCAGGTAACATGAAATACTGACACATTGCTTTCAATTTCTCTGGAGTTAACAGTCTGGTTTTCTCAATTAGCCCTTCCATGGATAGAGGTGCTAATTCTTGTTCTGGCTCAAATTGTAACATAGCATTGATAGCTTGAGGTGTGATAGGGAACAGAACACTTTGATCAGGAGCTAATACAGCTCTTTGTGCAGGATCATAATTTGCATGACAATAATGAATGATTTCAGGGAAAATGTGGACTGTAGGAATAAAATACCTTGGGAGATTGGATTCCCACAAACCTATAAGATCTTGCCCCTTTAAGTGTTCGTCTCTGCAGCGACAGAAACTCAAACGGGGACTTTCATCAAAATGCAGGTCTTTAATTTGGAAATCTTCATCTATTAGAGGTAAATAGTCTAATTCCCGGTGAGGAGCATTCAATGGAGTGATATTTAAAGCTATCGGGGCCTCCATTTTGGTTATTGTGGATTCAAAATGGAGGTTTTCGTTTTTCCTTGCAGACCGGGCGGGATATCTGACAAAAGAGGAAATTGGAACAATTCGCAGGTTTGGGAAGCAAATTCACAGGTTTTAAATCTTCAATGAGGACTCAGAGAGGATTTTTAACCATTTTTTCAGAGAAAAAACAAAGGAAACTAAGCTTGACTTGCAGTCGGGGCGCGAAATGATAAATACCTGTTTTTAGATGGAAACTGGTTCTTTAACAGGTAATGAGCAATGGCGGGGACGTTCTTCAACATGGGCGCAGCGGAATTTCGGAGTAAATTGGTGTATTTGCAGTGAAATTTGAAAATTGCAGCGGGAGCTCTGTCGCTTTCAGAAACTAAAAACAACCGAAAAAACACGAAAAATGGCTTATTTACAAGTTAAAAGGGTTTTTGTTTTTTTCGAGGTGGTGACGTCATGGTAGTACGGGGTGACGTGGGGAAGTGGGGCAGGCGGTATGCGGTAAGTGGTAAGCGGTGAGCCCGCACCGCTTATGGACGAGGGCGGTAAAAGTTGCGAGGGCAGCGATTCCACAGGACGCTTGCCACGTGGAATGCTGACTTTTCAAAAACCGCCCATCCCCCGCTGGTTAACATGCTGGCAAGGGATGGGCAGCGGGATTAACGATCATCGTTGATCAACGAACGGACGATCCAACGGCTGAAAGGGAGGGGAACTTGTGCGATTTCAAAGGTGGGCCTGTCGGGGTTTAAAACGGTTTTAATGCGTAATCTAATCACCCCGGGGAAAAGTTAATAGGCGGAAATGGTTGTTAATTAGTCCAAATGATTAATTAACCCCATGAATATTATGAAATGGATTGCGACGGAGTTTGGCCAGGTGGAATGCCACGTGGACGGACCACGGTGGCATAGACTTTTGCAAAGTTTATTAATATGTTTTGGCATTAAACATACTTATAGTATTATATGATGAATGAATTAATATAATTAATTCACCATAGGGGCGGAATTTATGTATAAGGCTATAGTTTAAACCAAAGGGCTTATAAAGCGGGGTGTTTATTTTCAATGTGCGGGAATATATACTTTGGTAAACATTATAATAAATGGGTTTTGGGGATATTTATAGAAAAGGGAGTTATATACTTAGGAAAAGGGATTTCACTAGGGATTTAATATAGTAGAATTAAATGTTAATATGGTAAAGTACAAGGAAAATCAAAACATCTTTGTACATCTAAGAAAGTGATAACTTATGAAGTAAATTGCAACATTTTATCTTCAACACTTAAACTTAGAATAACAAGTTGTTTTGGGGAATTTTATGGAATATTGCATCAGTTTCCTAAGTAAAATAGGATTTTACTTAGGAAAAAGTTAAAGATGGAAGATAATCAATGATGGATTATTTTAAGTGCTTAGGTCTTTTTGATCATTAGGCCGAGGGTCCGGTCCCTCCAGAAGTCAAGGAAATGCCTTGAGCCCCTTTGATCTCCAATTACCTTAGTACTTTTGGGGAAATTAGTAAAACTCTTGAGGGGGAAAAATGATGGGGGAGGTTAATGAATTTGACTTGGCTTGCTGTGATTTTCCAGTGTATTTTCTGCTTCAGTACTTTTGATGAAAGTAAATGATTAACTAACATGTAACAGCACCATTCATCGGATAACACTTTGCAGCACCATCTACCTACCCTATCTACTTAACACTACCATTTTGTCTTCTTTATTAGGGTGCATTTAGACTTGCAAACCCTGATCAATCTTTTCTTTTACATGATGAATCTATCTATTTCTACCCTTATTACATCCAAGGGCTCAGATTAAACTGTTGAGCACCTTTTATTCACTCTACCTAGCTACTTATCTGCCAAGATTAAACTGTTTGGCTAGATATTTATTCTCTAATCTATAACATGAAAGTGAAATATGACTAAGCCAAGTTTAAACAGTTTGACTTATTCATAAATTGTGGCAAAAGTTTCACAAGTTGCACACAATTGATTTATTACAACAGAGTAAAAATTAGTGGCATTTGGATTTGCACACTTTCCTTGGTCTATTTTTTGCTTGGGGTTCATTTTTTCTCTTTTTGACCATTTTTATTCTTTTTACCCTTTGATCTTTCTTTTAGGGTATACCCTCTTTACATTTTTTAAAATTTTTGATTTTTTTGGTTTTCAAGAATATGGAACACCTTTGCTCAAGTAAGAAGGTTTGAACATATTCCATACTTCCATCAAGACAATCATGAAAGATGAAACCTATTGATATAGGAGGCTAACACTGGCTCCACTTGGGGATGGCTTTTCCTTGTGGAAAGTCAAGAACAGCAGGTCAGATGCCTCGGAATGTCTTCAAACTGAAAGTATGAAATCTTCCTTCTTCTGGTAGCTTTATTTTACATATGATAGTGAAGCTTTTGGAACTTAGGGCCTTCACTTCGGGCTTCAATTCCAAGAAGTCACCATCCAATCCAAACTGCAGTAGCAAAAATAAAACAAGCAAACAATATATTATGTACAAGTTAGAAACATTAAACATTCTAGTAAATTGGATCAAAATAATGCTTAAGCATTCGACCATTGACTGGTCCTTCTTCAACTTCTGAATTGTCCAAGTCCTTCAAAAAGTAAGTGTTGTTTCCCTGCAAGGCATGAATGATATAAGGCCCTTTCCACAAGAAATCAAACTTCCCATGTTTACCTTTTTCTTCTCTTCTAGAATCCCATCTTAGGACCTTGTCCCCTAACTGAAAATCCTCTGCTTTAGTCCCTTTATCAAACATTTTCTTTAGCTTTTCCTGTAAGACTTGTGATCTTTGGTATACCTCTTCTCTGGTTTGTTGCAGGTGGATTGTTTGATTAATTCTTCTTTGAATGTCATTTGGCTCCACTTGAGCCTCCTGAAGTAATTTCATGACAGGGATTCCTAAAGATGATGGGAATCTTGCTTCGAGACCATAAACTAACTCATATGGACTAGTCCCAATGGATTTCTTGGTTGTAAGTCTGTCTGCCCATAATGCATAGGTCAGTTTCTTATGCCAGTTCTTTTTATTTTCCTCCAACAATTTCTTAATGATATTGATCAAACTCTTATTGGAGGATTCTGCTAGTCCATTACCCTGGGGGTAATAGGCTGTGGAATGGCCTAAAGTAATATGATATTTATGGCAGAAACTAATAATTTTCTTTGATTTAAATGCAGTAGCATTGTCTGTTATAATCTTTTCTGGACATCCAAATCTTGAAAGTATGTTGGTTTCAAGAAACCCTATGATTACAGAATCATTGGACTGTCTACATGGGATGGCTTCAATCCATTTAGTGAAATAGTCTGTAGCAGTTAAAATCCATCTATGTTGCCCTGAAGAAGGGGGGTGAATTTCCCCAATAAAATCTAATCCCCATTGTTGAAAGGGTCTTTCTGTGGAAACTGGTTTTAAAGGCAGAGGTAACAACTTTCTTTTACCCTCAAATATCTGACATTTGTGACAACTTGTTACAAATTTCTTTACATCAGAAAATAATGTTGGCCAACAAAAACCAGCCCTTAAGATCTTATCTGCAGTAGATTTCCAGTAGAGATGTCCTCCACAATCCCCTGCATGAAATTCATTAAGCACTTTATCAGCTTCATCTTTTAAGAGACAATTCAATAATATTCCTTCATGATTCTTCCAAAATAAAGTGCTATCTAAAATACAATATTTCAAAGATGTCATTTTTAAAAATCTTTTCTTGGTTCTGGACAACCCTGGAGGAGCTTGCAGGTTTAATAAAACATGAATTATATCAGTATACCAGGGTGAATCTAAGAAAGCTTGACTGATCTGAGCAGTCGCCATCTCCTGCTCGTTATCCAGTTCATTGATATCTAAGGCTTGGCAATTGGTTTCTGTCATAAGTTGTGCTAAACCTTGGCCTTTTATCAGTTTGGTTGGTTTAATCTCAATATCATATTCCAAAATGGTAGCTATCCACTTACCTCGTTTACCTTCAATGCCATCTTGAGTCAAAATATCTTTAACTACTGCATTAGGCACATATGCTATCACATGAGAATATAATATGTAAACTCTGAAATCTTTGATTGCTTTTACCAATGCAAAAGCCTGTTTTTCCATAATATTGTACTTTAGAGGTGCATCCCTTAGTGCTTTACTAAAAAATGCTATTGGCTTTTCACACCCTTGGTCATCTTTTTGAAGTAAAACAGCTGCAGCAGTATGTTCAGAAGCAAATGAAAAAATAATAAAGTCTCTATCAAATTTAGGACTGGTCAGAACTGGTGTCCTTGTTAAAGCCATTTTAATTTCCTCGAATGATTGTTTGGCTTCTACAGTCCAGTCAATGCTTGAATCTTTCCTCAACATGTTAGTCAGTAATCTAAGTAACTCTGCTAGGCTAGAAATAAATCTTCTCAAGAAGTTGATTTTTCCTATAAATGCTTGCAATTCTTTTATGTTTCTGGGGTGGGGTATTTGCAAAATTGCTTGAATTCTTTCAGGATCAATCCTAATGCCATCTTTAGAAATGATATGCCCTAAAAGCTTTCCTTCTTCCAAACCAAACAATGACTTCTTAGGGTTTAAAGAAATTCCATATTTTCTGCACTTTATAAATACTTGCCTTAGGTGATCTAAATGTTCTTGATCTGTTTTAGAAAAAACAGTCAAATCATCCAAGTAAATAACCAGAAAATCATGTATCTCTTTAGCAAAAGCAATGTCCATCGCTCTTTGAAATGTAGCTCCTGCATTCTTGAGCCCAAATGGCATTTTGACATATTTAAACGTACCCCATGGTGTGGTAAATGTTGTTTTATCCTGATCATCGGGATGAACCAGAATCTGGTTGTACCCTGAAAATCCATCCAGTAGTGATATTCTCGAAGATCCCACTACCCTTTGCAGAATGTGATCCATTTTCGGCAGAGGATAGTTGTCTTTTAAAGAAACTTTATTCAAATTCCTTAAATCGACACACAATCTGATTTCTCCTGTCTTTTTCCTTGTTGGTACCAGGTTAGAAACCCATTCTGAAAATCTGATAGGAGCTATAATCCCTGCTTCAAACATTCTTTTGATTTCCTTTTCAATTGAGGGTAATAAAACGGGATTAATTCTCCTAAGCTTTTGTTTAAAAGGTTTCTGGTCTGGTTTCAAAGGTATAGTATGTTGAATGATGGATGTATCATAAGATTTGAGGTCTTCATAACTCCAGGCAAAGACATCCTGGAATTCTTTTAATAGTTCAACATATTTTACCTTCTGATCTTTTGGAAGAGATTTGGACAACTTAACAATTTTAGGATGTTCTGGTGTTCCTAAGTTGCATTCTTCCATATCAGCCTTAACAGGTTCCATTTTAGGTCTGAATGGAATATCATTTGAGTCGAATAGATCTTCCAAAGGTGTTAATCCTTTGGGTAATTGATTATCTTTTAAATTGATGATCTCTGTTTCATCTATGATCTCATCAAATTCCATTTGTTTCAAATTTTGCATGTCTTTTTCAGTGAATGTGGTTGGATGCAGCATATGAATTGCATTTTCTATTGAAATTTCTATTTTTTGTTCTTTTTCTTGATCAAATTTATCAACAGTTATGTCTTCATCTATATTACAGTTGGAAAACTCATTCTGAAGTGTCAAAAAATTATTGATTTGATTGTTATTCACAAATACTTTCCAATTCAAAAGATTGTCTGGTATTGCAGGCCTGTGCCTTATCTCAGCTGAAAACTGATGATTGGGATCAAAAGGCAACTTGCATGTACTAGCAAACATTGCTAAACTGTGAGCATGCAAGTTTTGTTTCCTAGGAATCTTGGCAAGTTGGGCTTGTAGAAATGTGTTGAGAATCTCCAAAACTGTCTCTCGGTATTGTTTCAATCTCATGTCTTTTGTTGCACATTCTCCTTTAATCTGTTGGATGATTAATTCAGAGTTGCCTATGATTGATACCCTAATGCCTCCTAACTTCTTGACATGTTTAAGCCCCAATAAAAGAGCTTCATACTCTGCCATGTTGTTAGTGCATTTGAAATTTAACCTATAAGCATGACCCTCTGCATGATTGTTCTCTACATTGTGTAACCAAATCCCAGCTCCTGCCCCTAGTCTGTTTACTGAGCCATCAAACTCTAAATGCCATAGAATTTCATGTTCATAATCTTCATCAATTGTTTTAATGTATTTTCTGACAGGAGCTAGTTGTTTAGTTTTTTTAGGTATTTCTCGGTCATCTGGTGTTTCTTTGTTTTCAGAGATTTCTTCAATTTTAACCGTGGTTTTGTTTATGATTTCCATTTCAGGAGCTTCTATTTCAGTAGGAAGATCTGACTCAGCATTGTATAAAATAAAAGAATCCATATCAGAATGTACAGAATAAACAGGGAAGTTTTCAGGCTTCTCTTGGCTACTCACTAAGTACTTCATCAAAGTTTCTCTATATAATCTTTTAGGCTGACCAAATACTGAAATAGTTGCATAAGACATGTCTAATTGAATAGATCCTCCAAGTTTAGCACCCCAAGACCTAGACAATAACATACCATATTTAGGTGGAATATCGGCAACTACTATGTCCATTAAAACAGACTTAGCAGGGTATTGGACCAAAGTGACACACAGATCTTTAATCAAACCTAAACATTTTACCTGACTAGAATCAAATGAAAACAAATCTTTGTATGGTCTGGTAATATCTAGATTCAATCTTTCCATTACTGCTTTTGGCATCAAATTGTGAGATGCTCCAGAATCAAGCATTGCATTATGGAGTATCTTGTCATGAACATTCGGGCTTACATAAAATGGAGGAGTTCCTCCACTTTCTGGTTTGCCATTAACCTCAGGGCCAAAAAGAAGTTTGGGTTGATCATCAAGAATATTTACTGAATCATCCAATCCGGTAATGTTAATGTTTAAAGACTTGGAAATCTGATTCCTATAGACATCATGTTTAGCCAATTCTGATAAAGGAACAGCTATCTTGAGTTTGCCTATTTCAGCTTCTAGATTAAAGGGTTTTTCTGTTTGAGCTTTAGTGTTTTGCACGGTTGGATTTTCTCTGTTTACTGGATCTTCAATGTTTTTCTCTTTTTCATGAATGAAGTTTTGCTTTGAAGATGTTTCAGGACTAACTTCTACTGTTTCTTCTACAGTTCCTACATGAGGAGATGTATTGGATTGCTGTTTGTCGATTGGTTGGTTGTCAGAGACATCTTCAATTATTGGATTTGAAAAACTAGGAGTTATCCTAGGCAAAATTTGTATTTGGGGAATGTTTTGTACAGGGGGAATGTTTTGTTTACCTTTGACATTTTGTTTTGTGGTTTTCTGTTTATTTTTCTCTGGTACATCTATCCGTCTACTTCTCAAGTTGTACTGCTTATGAACCTCGTAGATTGTTGTGTCATAGCCTTCTTTGAAATCAAAAGTCTCACCTGAATGAGTGTGGAATGTTTCAAGGATATGATTCTCTTGATCATCCTGAGATAGGAAGATTTCTGGTTCATCTTTGTCCTCATTGACATTGTTTATTTCTACATCTTCTGTAGGTTCTTCTGAGGTTGAACCTTCAACAAAGTTTTCTTGGAAAGGTGGTCTAATATTTTGATCAGGGACATTCTTTCCAATATTTTGGTTCAGATTCCTCCTAAAGTTTGGGTTTCTTGCAACATTCTGGTTATCAGTAGCAGACTTTCTTTCAATGGTTTCCACTCTATCACCTAATCTTTCCATACCTTTAATGATTACATCCAGCTTCTTTTCAAAAGCTGAAGGTTCTTCATTCATAGGCATTCTTCTCTTTGCCCTAGCTCTGGCTCGTTTTTCTATCAGATTTGCTTCTACACTCACCACTATGCTTTGCATTTCCTCTAATGTTTGTGGAGCTCTTTCCCTAAGAGAATAAGCTATATCAGAGTCAAAACCGTCTGGAAATTTGACCAACACGTTATTAGGTGGGGGTCTTAGTTTCAGAGGAACTGCATGATATGATTCATTGAATCTTATGATGTAATCTTGTACGGTTTCATTTGGTCTTCTTCTTAATTTTTCAAATTCTGATAGGATCTGGAGAGGATCTTTCTTTTTCTCCCATCTGTTCAAAAATGCCCTATACAAAGCTTCTAGGTCAGCAATACTGTTCGGGGTGAGAGCCCTAAACCAAGTTCTAACTTCTCCAGTAAGACTTTGTACGAAAATTCTCATACGGATATCATCAGTATCAATCTCATAAAACTCAAAGTAATCTGTCATCCTTTTGGTGCGTTGTTGAGCTGTGTAGGTACCTGATCCGTCAAAAGGTGTGATCTTACTTTGGTAGTCTGGTGGTAAAGCTGGAGGGTTGGCTGGTAACTGTAAAGGGGCATATCGATTAGCCATTGGAAGATAAAGTGGAGTAACATGAGTAGCCGGTCTAGTAGGAGGAGAAGGTGGTCTTACGGGAGGAGATGGAGGTCTAACAGGAGGAGAGGGAGGTCTAACAGGTGTTTGAAAAGTGGCTGAGCTTGGAGATGCTTCAGTTATCACAGAAATGTTTGAGCTTTCTTCAAAGGCTTGCTCAGATTGAATGGAGTTATGCAATTCTCTGTCAAGATGATGTGAAACAAATATGTATTGCAAATCTTCAAAGAACAAAGGATCTGGAATTAATCTAGATAATTCAGTCTCAGAGAAATTTACAAACAAAGATGTTTCAAATCGTGCATCAAAAGGAATGTCATCAATATAAATAATTTTCACAGGACAAGATGCAGATCTCGAAAGTGGTCTAGAACTACCTGTACTTTCCTGACTTCCTCTTTCAGAACTTTCTTGACTTCCTTGTCTTCTAAGAATCCTAGGGATCAGGTTTGGATTTTCAAAAATTGGTGGTGGATTTGGGTCAGGGTTTGACCTAGTATGTCGAATCCTTTCTGAAGCCAGTTTTCTTAGAATATGTGTTTTGGATTTTGGGTTTTAATTGAAAAATAAATACAACTTCTACAAATTCTTTAAGAAATAATGATATGTGATTAAGATTTCCTCAAAGATCTGTTTAAACTAGAGAATCTGATTGAAAAATTTGAAACTAAGATTCAACTTATAAGCTAAATCAGAGATAGACTGAAACAACATTTATTTACTTTTGCATTTGCAGAGCAAAAGCAATTTCAAAGGCTACCTGGCTGATCTTCAGACTCTGTCTATAGCTTATAGATCAAACACTAGTATCAATAAAATGATTCAGTTCCCCAGTATGGTCGCCACTATGTTATCACTCAGGTTTTCCTAGAAGTTGTGTAAGAGGAAAGTATACCCGAGGTAACCACAAACCAACCTTTTAGATGCAGAATCTAGCCAATCTGCATCCAGAGAGGGCTCTCTCTTTATGATTTATCTTTGTTTTTGGAAGGTTTTAGGCTAGTTATAGATTCAAGGGTTTGTTTGGAAATTGGTGGAATCCACAAACTAAGGGCAAGGTTGAGAGCTTTCAGTCCATTGGGCTATGGAGTCAAAGGATGGCTTTACTGGATTTCTATTCTAAGCACAAGATGGTATTACAGGGCAAGATAGCTAGACAGAGAACAATCCTTAAAATTAAAAGTGGAAGGGATGATCTTGAAGGGATGAAAGGCAACTAAGAATCTTTCACCATATTCAGAAGAAAGAAGTGAAATGACTACAAACAAAGAGCAATGAAGGATTCTTTATTATAGTAATCAACAATGTTTAAATTAGCAAAGCAGGAGCATTTAAGAATTCATGCTTATAGCTCATTTAGAAGAAAACATTAAGAACAATCACATTTGAAAACAGAGTACAATTAAGCAAATTCTGTTTCAATCCTTTATGTAAATTATTCAGAAATGGATATGATGGTATTAAAAACTAATATAAAATTTCAGACAAAAGGTAGAAACACTTATTGAACTGTAGTCCAACACATGAATCCTGCAACAAGTCCAGTGCTTCAAATCGTCATCCAGTAAGCCACAAGTAAATTTCTCCAAAAGCTTTTATTCCGAAAATCTCAATGTTACAGCAGAGTAATAGAATCCACCCCTCAACTCTCTCTTTGAGGTTTATTTATACAAAAAATAATCCTAACAATCTTACTCTATCCTAGCCAATAATCCAGGCTGACTTAAAGCATATTTACAAACAAACAAGAGACACATGGTCTCGTAAATAGAATAATGAGTAACGGCTGATGTGCTGTTCCTTTCTTCATGGACGTGCTAAGGATAAGTGCTTAAAATAGGGCTCTGTGTTGTCCTTTGCGTATTCCTTTGACTTGTTGAATACTCTTTCTTCTCACGGATACTCTTTAACCTTTCATCTGATACTCTTTCATCTGCTTTTCTGTTTTTTTACCATTTACTCAATAGTAAAGATAAACTTTCATCCTGAAAACATTTTTTACAAAACTTCCAGCATTTCCTTCCACCAATGATCATCTGGTATCATTTTTCTTCTGAGTTTCCTTAAAGTTTCATCTGCTTCAGTAAGTTTATAAAAAGTGGGCTCGTTCGGAAATAGATACTTTAGTTCATGCTCCAGATGAAATAGATTCCTCACTTTTTCATAAATACTTTTCCCAGTTGGTAATGCAGGTTCTGATGAGCTAGTAGAACCTATAGCTGTATTTTTAGCATGAGCTTTTATTCTTTTCTCATATGTTTCCAAGTCTACTATTTGATCCTCTATGAGCATGGGACTTGGCAATTCACTGTCCAGCAAAGCTTGAAACTTTTCTCTGAAAACGTTGATATCGACCAAAATGTCAGTACACTTTCTTTCTAGATTTTGCATGAAAGTCCTCTTGGTGAAAACTCTCTTTGCTTCCAAAACTACACCTGTTCTGTCATCAATTCCTAACAATGCAAGCTGTTGTTTTGTTCTGGAATTCAAAAATTGAATGATCTGCTGAGCCTGCTCCGGCTTGCCCCTTAATTCATGTCTAGTTTTATTTATTTCTTCTTGTGCTATCTTGACTAATTCATTTTGCTCAAAAATAGCTTGAATGGAAGGCCAAATATCTCTTACTAATTCAATGATGTTGCTCCAAAGAATATCATTTATTTCGTTCAGAGGCTTTTCCAGTGAAAGATCTTTTTGTAAAGCCTCAACCAATTTCTCCAATCTTTTTATTTCCCTAAGGTTGTCAGCAGCTGTCTTTTTGGATGTGTCATATTTTCCCTCCAATTTTGTTAATTGTAATTTTGTTTCTTGGAGTTCTGTGACCTTTAGCTGCAAACTCTCCATCTGTTTAATTAAATCCTCAGAATTCAAATTAGAAATGTTCACCTGAGATGGTTGTTCCTGTTGTCCTGTAGTTGTAGTACCTGTTGTTGAAGTCTGCTTGATAATTTCCTGTTCCTGCAATGCTTTTTCCAACTCCTTCTCTGTTTCATTTAGTCGCTCTGTCAAATTCAAAAGCAACTCCATCATTTCGATCCAAGGGATGGATATCTTTTGCTAAAACTTCAAAATTTGTTCTGATGTAATCTGTTGCTGAAGTTGGCTTTGGCACTTTAGCTTTGAAGTGGCTCATTTGCATTTTACCTTGTGAAAGATCAAATGCTGACATCAACCTTTGCTGATTGTGAGGAGCCATCTTCATATACTGATCGTATACCTTCATTTTCAATGGTTCATTCTTTGTTTTGATATTAATGAAGGTTTTCTTAATGTCTCCAGTATCTGTCTTTGGCGGTCTGAAAGAAGATACTTCAGTGCTTAATTGCTTTTGTATCCCTTTCTGGCGTATGTTTGTTTCACTTGCTGTACCTGTTTGCTGACTATCTTCTCTACCATCATCAAATACTTCATCTATAATTTCTACATCTGGAGGTGGATCAGACTTGTGTTTTCTAGCTTGATAAACTTGTGGGGCTCCTTTTGAAGGTGTGGTATCTGGAGCTAGCCTCTTTTTCCCTATTTCCACATTCAGTGGAGTTTGCATCTCTGGAACTTGGATTTGCTTTGCCGGTGTGTGAGAAGTCTGAGATGGTTCTGATGCTTTGGAACTCTGTGATTTTTCTGCCATGACCAGTGTTTCAATGACCTGAACTATAGGTTCTTTTCCTTTACCCTTGGGTTCTGCTACTACTGATGGACTATCTTCCTGTAGATCTTGTTGTAGAGTGGCTGTTGAAGATGTGCCAATGTAGGGTACCTGCATTTGATCATATGTTTCTAGGTCAAATTTCTTCTCAACATCTTTCATAAGTTTATTCAATTTGTCAGCTCCACTTCCCTCTTCAACAAGTGTTCCTTTAACCCATTCATCTTGATTTGCATACTGTTCTATGTCAGGAATTCTGTGATGTATATAAGGAGATGACTTATTTTTTAACCTTCTTTCACAAATGAAACCAAAGGGGTCATAAGGGACCCAACGGAAAGATGTCCGGAATTTTCTCTCTAATATAAGTTCTGCATCTCTCTCAGCTTCTCTAGAATTGCAAATGAAAGGACCTAACTGGCTTTTGATCCTTAACTGTGCTTTCTTCTTTACATTGCAGAAATGGATTACATCTGAGTTATTCATCTGCCTAAAGTATTCCAAAGCAAAAATTCTCATTGGTACATATCTGGGTAACTTGAATGGATGTAATTCACATCCATAAATCCTGATGACTGTATGGTTTTGGTATAAGTACCAATCCCCAACTTTATAACTCTTTGACAATTGCAAGGTCTTTCTAATTTCGGTACTAAGCCTGGGGGGAGAAACTCCTGTTAACAAAGCTGTAGCAGGATGTACAAACTGATCAATGAATTCTGAATAAGAGTAGGGAGAATCGGAGGACAAATGAATGATGGGGGACCAAAAAATAACAGACCTGGGATTACCTTTAGCATCAAGTTTCTGAACAGGGAAAGGGAATTTGTCTGAGTGATAGAAAATTATGAGATGATAGATAACTGAGGAGTACTTGAAAACCTTTTCAGTATCTAGCCTTAAAAATTGATCATGGATTTTGTTGGCAATGAAGGAAGCATAATCATACTTAATCTCAGGAGGCTGCCCAGGGGTAAAGATAGATAGGAGAGCCAGAGTTATCTCATCTACATACTCACTGGTCTTGAATCCTAAGACAAAGGATATTACATTCACAATAAGCCTTCCCAATTTATTGAAAAAGTAAAAACCATAGGGGGGAGTCCCTTTTGGCTTATGCTCAGGTAACATGAAATACTGACACATTGCTTTTAATTTCTCTGGGGTTAACTGCCTGGTTTTCTCAATCAACCCTTCCATGGATAAAGGTGCTAATTCTTGTTCTGGCTCAAAGTATAACATAGCATTGATAGCCTGAGGTGTGATAGGGAACAAAACACTTTGATCAGGAGCTAATACAGCTCTTTGTGCGGGATCATAATTTGCATGACAGTAATGAATGATTTCAGGGAAAACGTGGATTGTAGGAATAAAATACCTTGGGAGATTGGATTCCCACAACCCTATAAGATCTTGCCCCTTTAAGTGTTCGTCTCTGCAGCGACAGAAGCTCAAACGGGGACTTTCATCAAAATGTAGGTCTTTTATTTGGAAATCTTCATCTATCAGAGGTAAATAGTCCAAATCTCGGTGAGGAGCATTCAAAGGAGTGATATTTAGAGCAGTTGGGGTCTCCATTTTTGTTCTTGTGGATTCAAAATGGAGGTTTTAGTTTTTCTTGCAGACCGGGCGGGATGTCTGATAAAAGAGGAAATTGGAACAATTCGGAGGTTTGGGAAGCAAATTCACAGGTTTTAAATCTTCAATGAGGACTCAGAGAGGATTTTTAACCATTTTTTCAGAGAAAAAACAAAGGAAACTAAGCTTGACTTGCAGTCGGGGCGCGAAATGATAAATACTTGTTTTTAGATGGAACTGGTTCTTTAACAGGTAATGAACAATGGCGGGGACGTTCTTCAACACGGGCGCAGCTGAATTTCGGAGTAAATTGGTGTATTTGCAGTGGAATTTGAAAATTGCAGCGGGAGCTCTGTCTCTTTCAGAAACGGAAAATAACTGAAAAAACACGAAAAATGGCTTATTTACAAGTCAAAAGGGTTTTTGTCTTTTTCGAGGTGATGACGTCATTTGACGTACGGGGTGACGTAGGGAAGTGGGGCCGGCGGTATGCGGTAAGTGGTAAGCGGTGAGCCCGCACCGCTTATGGACGAAGGCGGTAAAAGACGCGGGGGGAGCGATTCCATAGTTTTAACGCCACGTGGAATGCTGACTTTTCAAAAACCGCCCATCCCCCGCTGGTTAACATGCTGGCAAGGGATGGGCAGCGGGATTGTTGATCACCGTTGATCAACGAACGGATGATCCAACGGCTGAAAGGGATGGGGACTTGTGCGATTTCAAAGGTGGGCCCGTCAAGGTTTAAAAAGGTTTTAATGTGAAATCTAATCACCCCGGGGACACGTTAATAGGCGGAAATGGTTGTTAATTAGTCCAAATGATTAATTAACCCCGTGAAATTATGAAATGGATTGCGGTGGAGCTTGGCCAGGTGGAATGCCACGTGGAATGCTGACGGTGGCATAGACTTTCGCAAAGTTTATTGATATGTTTTGGTATTAAACATACTTGTCGTATGTCTAAAGTTTTTTGTATATATTTTTATTATATGATGAATGAATTAATATAATTAATTCATCATAGGGGCGGAATTTATATATAAGGCTATAGTTTTAACCAAAGGGCTTATAAAGCAGGGCGTTTATTTTAAATGTGCGGGAATATATACTTTGGTAAAACATTATAATAAAGGGTTTTGGGGATATTTATTAGAAAAGGGAGTTATATACTTAGGAAAAGGGATTTTACTAGGGATTTAATATAGTAAAATCAAATGCTAATATGAAAAAGGACAAGGAAAATCAAAACATCTTTATACATCTAAGAAAGTGATAACTTATGAAGTAAATTGCAACATTTTATCTTCAACACTTAAACTTAGAATAACAAGTTGTTTTGAGGAATTTTATGGAATATTGCATCAGTTTCCTAAGTAAAATAGGATTTTAATTAGGAAAAAGTTAAAGATGGAAGATAATCAATGATGGATTATTTTAAGTGCTTAGGTCTTTTTGATCATTAGGCCGAGGGTCCGGTCCCTCCAGAAGTCAAGGAAATGCCTTGAGCCCCTTTGATCTCCAATTACCTTAGTACTTTTGGGGGAAATTAGTAAGACTATTGAGGGGGAAAAAATGATGAGGGAGGTTAATGAATTTGACTTTGCTTGCTGTTATTTTTCAGTGTATTTCCTGCTTTAGTACTTGTGATGAAAGTAAATGATTAACCAACATGTAGCAGCACCATTCATCAGATAACACTTTGCAGCACCATCTACCTACCCTATCTACTTAACACTACCATTTTTTCTTCTTTATTAGGGTGCATTTAGACTTGCAAACCCTGATCAATCTTTTCTTTTTACATGATGAATCTATCTATTTCTACCCTTATTACATCCAAGGGCTCAGATTAAACTGTTGAGCACCTTAATTCACTCTACCTAGCTACTTATCTGCCAAGATTAAACTGTTTGGCTAGATATTTATTCTCTAATCTATAACATGAAATTGAAATATGACTAAGCCAAGTTTAAACGGTTTGACTTATTCATGAATTGTGGCAAAAGTTTCACAAGCTGCACACAATTGATTTATTACAACAGAGTAAAAATTAGTGGCATTTGGATTTGCACACTTTCCTTGGTCTATTTTTTGCTTGGGGTTCATTTCTTTCTCTTTTTGACCATTTTTATTCTTTTTACCCTTTGATATTTCTTTTAGGGTATACCTGGTTTTTTAAGAATATGGAACACCTTTGCTCAAGTAAGAAGGTTTGAACATATTCCATACTTCCATCAAGACAATCATGAAAGATGAAACCTATTGATATAGGAGGCTAGCAGATATTACATTTGTCTTTCTTACGATCGATGCATGCCATAGACAAGGCCGGAGCCTTTGGGAGACCCACCAAGTCGGGCTCACTTACGTGCTTTAGGGTTTGACTCCAGCAGCTGCCTCTCCGTTATTTACCATGCTTCCACGGCCAGAACGAAGACCCGGGTTCACGAAAGAAAGGGTCACAAAGGTAAGGTTCACGCAAGAGAAAGAACACTCTAATCTCTCTCAGATCCAGATGTAATATCTCAAAATAGGGAATTTCTACAACAATAAGAATATCTTAAGATATTCTAAAGTTGGAGCTACAAAAAGACATGAACACAATAATGAATTTTTAGTGATAAATAGACTCATATGATGTGTTTAAAAACACATAGCCATCAAATGAGTGAAACAATAGCAAAAGGAGAACTTCTACACATTCCCAAGTGGGGAAAACACAACAATTTGACCTTGAAAATGTTATTTCTGAAGATCTACCTTTTAATTGGGTAAAATATTTCTATTTCCCTTATAATATGATATTAGGCCCTCACATAGAAAAGGGAATAAAAAATAAATCCCTTTTCATATGTTAAACAGACCTCCTGGCCTCATATCCTCTTAAAAATAGCCAAATCCCATGACTTAAATTATGCAGAAAAGACTGAAGAAAATGACAGCATTATTTTATAAGGGTTTCTACGATACAATGATGGAACAACATGGATCTGGAACTTTATTGGTCAATATTCTAAGAAAATAGAGATCTAGCCTCCTTAATGTATTATAAAGGTAACCCGGCAAGGGTTTCTTGAAAGCACAAGTACAAAAGAGTAGATCTGAATATTCAGCTCATAAAAATGCAGTCTTACTACAAAATGATAGGAATGTAGCTGAATAATACGAAATATGGATGAGAATCCCTTCCTTTAGCCTTCTGCGAGAAGGTTTGGCCCTTTCCCTAGGAAAATAGCTCAGAAACAAAGGTCTTAACCCTGTTGGGGCAAATCTATGCAAAATGATGCAGTTCCTGCAAGGGACTATGCTGTAGGAGATGAAGAATACTATGGCTTGCTTCCAAGATATGAAATGTGCTCAGAAATCTTCCTAGCTGATCTCTCAAGAGAAGGAAGGCACCTTCTATTGACAAACAAACCCGGAAGTGGCGTTAACAAACCTCCACTGCAACACCCTGCAACACATCAATATTATGCTACAGAAATAACGCTGACGCTGAAGAATGGTGCTTGGCCTCAAGCCTAGATTTGGAGAAATATAGAACAAGCTCTCCTAAGAGGCCTCTCAAGGGAAGAGGTGGGATTCCCACTCGGGAACACCCTGTGCTCAACAACACTGCAACCCTACTAAATAGCAAGAGGAAGCCAAGTCTAAACAGACAAGATCAAATGATCAAATCAAAAGCATGAATAACAAAGGCTCCCATCCTCTCCATATATAGCAAGTGAACCTCTTCACATTGGGTCCCATCAATATGTGCCATCAAGCCCATGCAAGTTGTCCTCGACCAAAACTACGTTGTCCATCAAGGAGGTTCAATGTATCTAGATAGCTTTGTTGACTAGGTCAAAGTTAACTGAATCAACATGATCTCATCTCTATTCATACCCAAGGGTGCTCAAATTAGCTTCTTATTCTTACTCCTTTCACATTAGGAGTGTTATTGATCCTTCTAAAGAGGTTAATGGGCCTCCCTACCCATTTATTCACCTACCTAGTGATAAAACAACTGTAATATTCCATTTAGCTTGAAGGCTAAAAATTTGGAATATTACAGTCCTCCGTTCCAAAATGTTGCTTGTCCTCAAGTGACTGTATAAGGAGAGAAAAATCCCCCCCTCCTCTTCTTGTGGCCTCCTCATCAAAAGTCCCCACCATTGCTCAAAATGATCTGCTACAAATCTGTCCTCCAATGTTTCCTCCCAAGCATGCAAAACCATATGGCTTACATCATAGAAAGGTGGAAGATGTAAGTGGAAACCTCCTTGCTGTCCAATGGCCTCCTCAAGGTAGGAGTGATGATGAACATGGGGAATATTATTCCCAATGAGTGACTTCCACACCCATGCTATCATCCAAATGAAATGAGCCAATCTAGTTAGCTCAAAAATATCGTCAACCCCAGTTCATACAATGTGTTGGGGCTGCATGGAGAGATTGGATCCTCCCAACCAAGTGGCTTCTCTCTCCATTTATGATAAGTATGGGGCTGCTGCTGATCTTGGGCTGAAATATCATGAACTCCAAGAGTGGCCGAAGCTACCCCACAAGGTAAGTCAACCATGAAGTGCCTCCTGCAAGAACGCAAGTTCTCCCAATGGCTTCTCCTATATGAAGGAAAGAGGTGTGATGTGGTAATCATGGCTTGCCCACTGCTCCTCCTGCAACATAAAACATGTAAAGTAGGGAGGATCATACTCCTGATGGTCATCTCCAACTCGTAGCCCACTCTAAAAACAAAGCTTCTCATGAACATTAAAATGTCAGCATTACATGGAAGCAAAAAAAATGGAAACAAGTTGTCATATGACAATCGGAAAGTGGATCAAGGTTCCTCACATGGAACCAGTGCAGTGCATCCCATGCCTGCCTCAAAAAAATTACAACAAGCACTTTCCCAGCCACTTTTTTTCTGCCACAATCATATCATAATATGGGAACATGAAAGTACAATGAGGTGTCAATAGTGCACACCAAAAATCATGTGGCTTTCCCCACAAACCACCAATAATGTAGCCAAAATCAATGCTATAAGTAGCTACAAGTACACCATCATAAAAAATGCAAGAATGGATGATCCTTCTTGGTACAACATGCTGCTCATATGAAGTAAATAAGTACAAAACATAATGTGAAATTATACCTCCTCTACCATGTACTTGAGACCTCGAGCTGAAATGTCTGAATTATAATTCCTCCGTCACCTCCAATGAGTAGGGACGTGGCTGTGACCTCCTCTATATCACCATCCGGGCTATGCATCTCTCCATATGCTGAAATATGTCATGCTGGATATGCTCCCAAGTGAGCTCCTTTTCCAAAGAAAGATATGCATCATAATGCATGGAAAGGAAGTCCTCATGTGATGTATGAAGCAGTTTCTCCTTGAGCTTAAGAGCTCTAGTCAAGAAGACTCTGCCATAAGAATAGATGACCACATCATCCACCATATACTCATCATCTCTATCTGGGTCATCAAGAATCATACATGCACCTAGATCTTTGGAGTACTCTACCAAGAGTTGAGATCTCCAATATGGATCAATCCTCCCAAGAGACAGTGCTGGTGATCTGGCATGTGAAGCTCTCCTCATGTTGTTGCCTTCTACTTTGACATCTCCTCATGGGATGCCTCCATGTAGTGAGACATCAATGTCAAGAGTAGACTGTACATATGGTTGGGAAACCTTGCCCTTGCCTCCCCAGTGTAGAACAGCCTACCTCCCCTTTGCATTAGCTCTCTGAAATAGAGAAGGGTGTGTGCCTCTCATCAAGTGATGCTGCTCTTTCTTCCTACCTTCTCCTTCCATCTTTAATGCTTCACAATCATGTTGCTCATTGATTTTTCTTTGACCTCCATGTATGAGATCTTGGGGAACTTCTTGCAATGCTACAAGAAATCCTCCTGTTCGAGCATGTGCTCCTCCTTCCTCTGCATGAGGCACTAGATATGCTCTAGATGTGACAGTGCTGTAACCCCCATCCTTCTCTTCATCTTCAATATGAATAGGAGGTAACTGTTTAATAAGAGGATCCTCCTTTGCAAAAGGAACCTTCATGCCCTCTTGTCCAAGGTTATGAAACATGGATTTTGCCTCTAGCAAGGTATCATGCAAGATGTGAGCTCCTCCAATAGGTTTCTGAAGTGGTTTCGAGTTTGTAGGTCCTCCCAACTTATGAAAAAGTTTCATTGGTTTGATTGTCTCATGTTTCTTATCAAACCTTTATACGAATCTCTTAGTGAAATTTTCAAAAGAAGAGGTATTAACATTTTTTAATGAAAATGACTCAAACATCCACCAAGCATAGGCCTTACCTTCAAAGTGCAGCGCTGCAACTCTCATGGCTTCATCTTCAGAAACTTGGTAGTGCTCCAAATAAGTACGCAACTCCTCCACCCAAGATTTGGGTGAACAAGTTGTGGATCCATCAAAGGTAGATAGAGAAAATCTATCCATGTTATGTAGCTTTCTCCTTTCCACCTTGATCTTGCAAAACTCTTTGAAAGTAATACGATCTCTAAAATTTTCAGTTTGAGATTCATACTCTTGCAGAAAATTACTAAAAGTTTCCCTCCTTGGAATTTTCTCTTCTTTCATCTCTTTCATAGCAGATCTAGGTATTTGACTGCGCTGTGCATAATAGGGTGTAGCTACATGCTCAGACCTATCATGTGCCAATCTAGATCTATCTCTAGATCCAAACTCCTCTCAAGATTCCATCTCTCCTCTAATCTTCTTAAGATCTTCATTAATGCTCTGCATAGATTTTGGAAGAAGCTTTGAGAGCCTTTCCTCTCCTCCACATAATGGAGTCTTCTTTCTGTTCATCTCTCATTCTCTTTATAGCATCATGGATGAGTTCCACAGGCTGAGCCAAGACTATGCTTTGATACCAATGTAATATCCCAAAATAGGGAATTTATATAATAATAAGAATATCTTGAGATATTCTAAAGTTGGAGCTACATAAATACATGAACACAATAATGGATTTTCTGTGATAAATAGACTCATATGATGTGTTTAAAAACACATAGCCATCAAATGAGTGAAACAACAGCAAAAGGAGAACTTCTACACATTCCCAAGTATGTAGCAATTTGACCCTGAAAACATTATTTTTTGAAGATATACATTTTAACTGGGTGAAATAACTCTTGGTTCCCTTATCATATGATATTAGGCCCTCACATAAAAAAGGGAATAAAAAATAAATCCCTTTTGATATGTTAAACAGACCTCTCGGCCTCATATCCTCTTAAAAATAGCCAAATCTCATGACCTAAGTTATGCAAGAAAGACTGAAGCAAATGATAGTGTTATTTTATAAGGGTTTATGTAGTACAATGATGGAAAAACATGGATCTAGAACTTTATTGACCAATATGCCAAGAAAATAGAGATCTAGCCTCCTTAATGTATTGTGAAGGTAACCCGACAAGGGTTTCTTGAAAGCACAAGTACAAAAGATAAAATCTGAATATTTAGCTCTGAAAAATGCAGTCTTACTACAAAATTATAGGAATATAGCTTAATAATACAAAAGAGGGATGATAATCCCTTCCTCTAGCCTTCCAGGAGAAGGGTTGGCCCTTTCCCTAGGAAACTAGCTCAGAGACAAGGGTCTTAACCCTGCTGTAGCAACTCTATGCAAAATGACACAGCTCCTATAAGGGACTGCGCTGTAGGAGATGAGGACTAATTTGGCCTGCTACCAAGATATTAAATGTGCTGAGAAATTTTCCTATCTAATCTCTCAGGAGAAGGAAGGCACCTTCTACTGAGAAATAGAGCCAAAAGTGTTGTTAACAAACCTCCACTGCAACACCCTACAACACAACAATATTCTGCTATAGAAATAACGCAGAGGCTGAAGAATGGTGCTCGGCCTCAAGCCTGGATGTGGAGCAATACAGAACAAGCTCTCACAAGAGGCCTCTCAAGGGAAGAGGTGGGATTCCCCCTCGGGAACACCCTGTCCTCAACATCACTGCAATCCTGCTAAACAGCAAGAGGAAGCCAAGTCTAAACAGACAAGATCAAATGATAAGATCAAAAGAATGAATAAAAATGGCTCATATCCTCTCCATATATAGCAAGTGAACCTCTTCAGATTGGGTCCCATCCATATGTGCCATCAAGCCCATGCAATTTTTCCTCCACCAAAAATCTGTTGTCCATCAAGGAGGTTCAATGTATCTAGACAGCTTTGTTGACTTGGTTAAAGTTGACTGAATCAACATGATCCCATCTCTGTTCATCCCCAAGGGTGCTCAAATTAGTTGCTTATTCTTAATCCTTTCACATTAGGAGTTTTATTGATCCTTATAAAGAGGTTAATGGGCCTCCCTACCCATTTATTCACCTACCTAGTGATAAAATAACTATAATATTCCATTTAGCTTGAAGGCTAAAAATTTGGAATATTACAGTCCTCCCCTCCAAAATGTTTCTTGTCCTCAAGCAACTGTATAAGGAGAGAAAAATCCTCCCCTCCTCTTCTTGTGGCCTCCTCATCAAAAGTCCCCACCACTCCTGAAAATGATCTTCTACAAATCTGTCCTCCAATGTTTCCTCCCAAGCATGCAAAACCATATGGCTTACATCATAGAAAGGTGGAAGATGTAAGTGGAAACATCCTTGCTGTCCAATGGCCTCCTCAAGGTAGGAGTGATGATGAAAATGGGGAATATTATTCCCAATGAGTGACTTCCACACCCATGCTATCATCCAAATGAAATGAGCCAATCTAGTTAGCGCAAAAAGATCCTCAACCCCCGGTTCATACAATGTGTTGGGGCTACATGGAGAGATTGGATCCTCCCAACCAAGTGGCTTCTTTCTCCATTTATGATAAGTATGGGGCTGTTACTGATCTTGGGATAAAATATCATGAACTCCAAGAGTGGCCCAAGCTACCCCACAAGGTAAGTCAACCATGAAGTGCCTCCACCAAGAATGCAAGTTCTCCCAATGGCTCCTCCTATATGAAGGAAAGAGGTGTGATGTGGTAATCATGGCTTGCTCACTGCTCCTCCTGCAACATACAACATGTAAAGTAGGGAGGATCATACTCCTAATGGGCATCTCCAACTCATAGCCCACTCTCCAAACAAAGCTTCTCACGAACATTAAAATGTCAGCAATATATGGAAGCAAAAACAATTGGAAACAAGTTGTCATATGACAACCGGAAAGTGGATCATGGTTCCTCACATGGAACCAGCGTAGTTCATCCCATTCTTGCCTAAAAAAAAAGTACAAAAATTTCTTTCCCAACCACTTGTTTGCTGCCACAATTATCTCATAAGATGGGAACATGAAAGTACAATGGGGTGTCAATGGTGCACACCAAAAATCATGTGGCTTTCCTCACAAACCACCAATAAGGTAGCCAAAATCAATGCTACAAGTAGCTACAAATACATCATCATACAAAATGCAAGAGGGAATGATCCTTCTTGGTACAACATGCTACTCATATGAAATAAATAGGTACAAAACATAATGTGAAATTATACCTCCTCTACCATGTACTTGAGACCTCGAGCTGAAATGGCTCAACTAGAATTCCTCCTTCACCTCCAATGAGTAGGGACATGGCTGTGACCTCCTCTCTATCACCATCCAGGCTATGCATCTCTCCATATCTTGAAATATGTCATTTTGGATGCCCTCCTAGGTGAACTCCTTTGCCAAAGAAGGATATGCATCATAATGCATGGAAAGGAAGTCCTCATGTGCTGTATGAAGTAGTTTCTCCTCGAGCTTGGAAGCTCTAGTCAAGAAGACTCTACCATAAGAATAGATGACCACATCATCCACCATATACTCATCATCTCTATCTGGGTCATCAATAATCATACATGCACCTAGTTCCTTGGAGTACTCTACCAAGAGTTGAGATCTCCAATATGGATCAGTCCTCCCAAGAGACAGCCCTGGTGATCTGGCATGTGAAGCTCTCCTCATGCTGCTCCCTGCTACTTTGACATCCCCCATGCCAAATTTTTCCTCCAACCTCTTCACCTCTCCAAAATCCAAGAGTGGTGAATCCAAAGACAAGATGTCTTACATCAATCTTAGATCGGGTGGCCTCCCAAGTGGGATGCCTCCATGTAGCGAGACATCAATGTCAAGAGTAGATTGTACATATGATTGGGCAACCTTGCCCTTGCCTTCCCAGCGCAGAATAGTCTGCCTCCCCTTTGCATTAGCTCTCTGAAATAGAGAAGGGTGTGTGCCTCTCATCAAGTGATGTTTTTCTTTCTTCCTACCTTCTGCTTCCATATTTAATGCTTCACAATCATGCTACTCATTGATTGTGCTTTGACCTCCATGTATGAGATCTTGGGGAACTTCTTGCAATGCTACAAGAAATCCTCCTATTGTAGCATGTGCTCCTCCTTCCTTTGCATGAGGCACTAGATATGATCTAGATATGACAGTGGTGTAACCCCCATCCTTCTCTTCATCATCAATATGAATAGGAGGTAACTGCTTAGTAAGAGGATCCTCCTTTGCAAAAGGAACCTTCATGCCCTCTTGTCCAAGGTTATGAAATAAGGATTTTGCCTCTAGAAAGGTATCGTGCAAGATGTGAGCTCCTCCAATAGGTTTCTGAAGTGGCTTTGAGTTTGTAGGTCCTCCCAACTTATGCAAAAGTTTCATTGGTTTGATTGTCTCATGTTTCTTATCAAACCTTTCTACCAATCTCTTAGTGAACTTTGCAAAAGAAGAAGTATTAACATTTTTAATGAAAATGACTCAAACATCCACCAAGCATAGACCTTACCTTAAAAGTGCAGTGCTACAACTCTGATGGCTTCATCTTCAGAAACTTGGTGCTGCTGCAAATAAGTATGCAACTCCTCCACCCAAGCTTTGGCTAAACAAGTTGGGGATCCATCAAAGGAGATAGAGAAAATATATCCCTGCTATTTTTTAGGTCCCTATATTACTAGTATAGTCCCTTATTATTGTTATTTTAACCCCCTTATTTTTATTATTGTACCCCTGTAACCCCCATATTGTTATTAGTGTGCCCTTAAATTATTATTGTTAGGTCAGCTAGGATTACATTGTGGCCCCATGGACTCCTATATATAGAAAGGAGGTTTTGTAATTTGAATCATCCAAGAATTGTTCATTAATGTAATGTATTGGAGGTTTCCCCCTCGAAGTGGATAATTTCTAAGGCATTGATATCTCTTTTCTTCTATTTTTGGAGTTAGTTTCACAACATTTGGAATCAAAGCTTTGAGATTGTAGGGTTTCGCTGCTCCAAATAGGTCAACGGGAATTTTCACTATAATTTTTTTTCTACAAAGGCTCAGAATCTGAAATTTTTAGAGTACGAAGCTGAAATCCTGGGGAACATCGTCGCACAATTTTAGATCTTGGTTCGCATTATTTTAGGAGATATGATCTGTGCAAGTTAGGTCATTTTGCAGGCTCCTGAATTTATCCTAAATAGGTCATCGTGGTATTTTTGTAATAACTTTTTTTCTATGAAGGTTCAGAAGCTAAAAATTTTAGAGTGAAAATCTGCAATCCTGAGGAATATTTTCAAACAATTTCAGATATTGGTTCACAATATTTTCGGAGATATGATCTGTGGAAGTTATGGCTTTTTGAGGCTTTGGAATTTCATCTCAAAGAGGTGATCGTGGGAAAATCTTCATAGCTCTCTCTCTGGGCATTGGATTGGAATGCCATAAAAAGTGGCCACAATTACACAGGTCATAGGTTTTGGTCTATCAATTTCAGATCCAAAGGAGGAAACAGTGACACGTGGCAATTCGTATAAGTTCGCTCTACTGAACCAGTCCAAAATTGGGTCATTGTGGGAGATTGGACATAACTTTGCCTTGAAGAATCCAAATCATATCAGACCTGTGAAATTTGAAAGAAGCTTAAGAGGGATACTACAGGGCTGAATTTAAGATATTTAGGATCTGCAATTATAGATATAAATCAATTTCAATATCAAGCTCCTCAAAAGCAAGTAAAAGGTGTGTATTTTGTTTTTTTTGAATTGCATAAGTCTTGTTTGAAGAATCAAGTTGAATTGATTCCAAGGGCATATTGTAGAATAGATATCAGTATTGGATTCTAAAATGGCCCCTAAAATAAATTCAACACCCATTAAGCCTTTATAAAGCTCTACTATGACTCATGAAGATGAATAATGGCAACATGACATATCAAAATTACAAGAGCAAGTGCAACAAATTTCGCTCTCGCAAAAAGCAACAAAAAATGACATGAAAGCTTTCAAGAAAGGCATGGAAACTAAGATGGATGGTTTGAAGAAAGGCATGGAATCTAAGATGGATGGTTTGAATAATGAAATGGAATCTAACATATATGGCATAGAAGCTGGCATGGAATCTAAGATGGATGGCATGGAATTTAAGATGGATGACATGGAAGCTAAAATGGAAAACATGAAGAATGAAATAAAAGCAAACATGGAAGGTTTGACAAAGTTGATACAAGAAATGTTTACTAATGGTGAAAATATAGTAGAGGAAACTCATGATGACAACAAAATAAATGTTAATCATGATTTCATAAAATCTAATGTTGGCGGGAAGAACCACCATATTCCAAAAATGGATATGAGGAAGTTTGATGGAAAGGATCCTGTAACATGGATGCTATAGATGGAGAAATATTTTGATCTCCATAATGTGAAAAACACACAAAAGGTATGCATTGCAACTTTACATTTAGAACAAAATACATTTGTATGGTATCGATGGCTTTGCTCCCGTAAAAAAATTGTCACTCGGTCAATTTTTATGGAGGAAATGATAGCACATTATGAGGATACAAAGAGAAAAAATTTCTTTAGCGAATTGATAAATCTCAAACAAAAGGGTTTAATGGGGGAGCACATTGAGGACTTCTAGAAATTGAATATAAGGATAACTAATATTCCAGAGGAACACAGGATTGATCTCTTCATAGGTACTTTAAAGGATAACATCCAACATGAAGTTCATGTTTTGGAACCTGATTCATTGGAGAAGGCATTCATGGTTGGCAAGAAAAATTGAATGTAAAATTATGGCGACAAGGAAGCCTACCACTCACTTCTATAAAGAGGGAAGTGTTGCTACTCCTATATTTCCACAACCTACAAGGTTGACAACACAAAAATTGGAAGAAAAAAGAGCAAAAGGGCTTTGCTACACTTGTGATAGTAAATACACTAAAGGCCATAAGTGTGCTTCAGAAGAAATTATTTTACATAGATTGTGAAGAGGAAGAAGAAAATGAACAAGAAGAGGATATACACCAGGAACCAACCCAAGAAGAGGAAGAAATTAGTCTGACCATATCATGTAATGCATTGGCAGGAATTACCACTCCTCAAACTCTTAATATAGAAGGACATATCAAGAAGAAAAAGGTAATAGTGTTGATTGATTCAGGTAGCACCCATAATTTTATTCATTGTAAGGTAGCCAAGGAATTAGATTGTTTCCTATACCCAGCACCAGAATGTCAAGTGATGGTTGCAAATGGAGGAACTATAAATTTCTCTGGAAAATGCCATAATATCAAGCTAACCATGGGGGAATATGTATTGAATATTCCAATGATTTCCATTCCTATGGGAGGTGTTGATGTTGTACTAGGAGTACAATGGTTACAATCTTTGGGGACGGTAGCTTTTAATTTTCAAGAACTTTTCTTGAAATTTTTTCCAGAAGGAAAGGAAGTCGAATTACGGGGTATTGAAGGGAAGCCAGGAAGGATAATAAGCTCTAATGTCATGACAAAGCTTCTAAAGAAAGAACAACGAGGCGTAATTGCACAATTATGCTCACTAGAAGTTCCAACATCAAAATCATCTATTTCTGCACATCTCCAACAAGTCTTGGACAATCATTCCAAGGTGTTTGAAACTCCCAAAGGACTCCCACCTATTCGTGATCATGATCATGCTATTCATTTGATTCCAGGAAGTGTTTCTCCAAACATCAGGCCTTATAGATATCCTTATGTCCAAAAGAGCAAAATTGAATGTATGATTGCAGAAATGTTAGAGGCGGGTATAATTCAACCTAGTCAAAGTTCTTTCTCTGCTCCTGTAGTATTGGTACACAAGAAGGATGGATCATGGCGAATGTGTCCGGATTATAGGGAGCTCAACAAGCTCACCATTAAAGATAAATTTCCCATTCCTGTGATTGATGAATTATTGGATGAATTACATGGAGCAATTTATTTTACCAAGTTGGATCTTCGTTCAGGATATCATCAAATTAGAATGAAGACTGAAGATATTCCAAAAACAACATTTCGAACTCATGAGGGTCATTATGAATTTTTGGTCATGCCTTTTGGCCTTACCAATCCACCTTCTACATTTCAAGGGTTGATGAATTCCATTTTCAAACCCTTCCTTAGAAAATTTGTGCTAGTATTTTTTGATGATATACTAATCTACAGCAGGTCTTGGAAGGATCATGTTGAACATGTTGACAAAGTGCTCAAACTATTGTAGGAGAAACAATTATATGCAAAAATATCCAAATGTTTCTTTGGAGTACAAGAGGTGGAATATCTGGGTCATATTGTATCTCACGAGGGTGTTAAAGTAGACCCTAACAAAATTAAAGCCATTAAGGAATGGAAAGTCCCCACAACCATAAAACAGTTGCGAGGATTTCTCGGGTTAACAGGGTATTATCGCAAGTTTGTTAAGAATTATGGGAGAATAGCAGCACCTCTAACAACATTATTGAAGAAAGATGCGTTTTCATGGACTCCTGAAGCAACTAAGGCCTTTGAACATCTTAAAGAGGCAATGTGCCTAGCACCGGTCTTAGCTACACCAGACTTCACAAAAACCTTTATTGTGGAATGTGATGCCTCAGGAAGTGGAATTGGTGTTGTTTTAATGCAAGAAGGAAGACCCACTGCTTTTGAAAGTTGTCCAATCAAAGGAAAGTATTTACATAAACCTATTTATGAGAAGAAAATGTTAGCAATACTGCATGCACTAAAGAAATGGAGAACTTACCTAATGGGAAGACACTTCAAGGTAAAAACTGATCATGATAGTCTTAAACACTTTTTGGAACAAAGACTATCTTCAGAAGAGCAGTAAAAAATGGGTCACAAAGATGTTGGGTTATGACTTTGAAATAATCTACAAAAAAGGAAAGCTTAATGTTGTTGCAGATGCACTCTCAAGAAAGAATGAAGAGGTGGAAGCATTGCTTTGTGCCATTTCTATTATCCAACCAGATTGGATAACCGAAGCAAGAGATGAATGGAAGAAGGACAAAGAAGTATGGACACTCATTTAAAAGTTGCAGCAAGATCCTAGTACATATGATACATTTAGTTGGAAAAATGATTCCTTATGGTACAAAGATCACTTATATCTTTGTAAGAAGTCCCAACTAAAACAAAAGATTCTTTTGGAATTGCACACTTCTCCTTTAGGAGGACACTTGGGATTTTTAAAAACTTACCACAAGGTGAAGAAAGAATTTTTTTGGGATGGCCTTAAATCTAATATTCAAAAGTTTGTGGCAGAATTTTTGGTTTGCCAACTGAATAAAGTGGAGACAATTAAGACCCCGAGACTTCTACAACCTTTATCCATTCCAAGTCAATGTTGGGAGGATATTTCAATGGATTTTATCACAGGTTTACCTAAGTCTGAAGGAAAAAGTGTCATCATGGTGGTAGTTGATAGAATTACTAAGTATGCACACTTTTGTGCATTATCTCATCCATTTAAAGCTAGTACAGTTGCTACTACATTTATGGAAATAGTTCAAATTCTACATGGAAACCCAAAGGTTATTGTGAGTGACAGAGATCCCAATTTTACTGGAAATTTTTGGACGAATTTATTTTCTCGTTTGGGTACTCAATTAGCACATAGCTCATCTTATCATCCTCAATCCGATGGTCAAACTGAGATCGTAAATAAATGTTTGGAAGGATATATTCGTTGTTTTGTATCTGATAAACAAACACAATGGGTCAAGTGGTTACCTCTCGCTAAATGGTGGTATAACACTTCCTTCCATACTGCAGCAAAAATAACCCCATTTATGGCACTTTATGGATATCATCCACCTTCCATCACATCATCTTTAAGAGAAAATTTAAAGGTTCAAGTAGTGGAAGACCACATCGAGCATCAACAAGAAGTTCTCCAACTCTTAAAGGATAACCTGAATTTGGCACAAAATCGAATGAAACAACAGGTAGATAAACATCGTAGCAAGAGAAGTTTTGATGTAGGAGATTGGGTATTTTTACGGTTACAACCATACAAAAAAATGTCTCTCAAGCAAGCTAAGAAGGATAATAAATTATCGCCAAAGTACTATGGTCCTTACAAGGTGTTGCAAAATATTGGTACTATGGCATACAAATTGGCGCTTCCTGCTTCTTCACGAGTGCATCCAATTATCCATGTTTCATGCTTAAAGAAGGTTATAGGTGAAAATCTTCCAGTTCAAACAATATTTCCTGAACTTGACGAGGAAGGAAAAATCATATTGGAACCTGAAGCAGTCACGGAAAAAAGAACTCGACAGCTACGAAATTGATCAATTTCAGAGTATCTCATCAAGTGGAAGAACTTACCCACTGAAGATTCTACATGGGAGGATGATAATTTTATACAGAAGCACCCAGAGCTACTCAAGCGTTGAGGACAACACTTTTTTGAAGGAGAGGGGCATGTTAGGTCCCCATATTACTAGCAAAGTCCCTTATTGTTGTTAGTGTAACCCCCTTATTGTTATTATTGTACCCCTGTAACCCCATATTGTTATTATTGTGCCCTTAAATTATTATTGTTAGGCCGGCTAGGATTACATTGTGGCCCCATGGACTCCTATATATAGAAAGGAGGTTTTGTATTTTGTATCATCCAAGAATTGTTCATTCATGCAAAAATGATGCTGCCTCATGGCAGAGGGGTTTCTACAAATACATTCTTTCTTCTACTGAGTCAGTTTAAAGAATTTGTTCTTCTTCCAGGCTGACCAAAACTCTTTGAAAGTGACATGATCTCTAAAATTTTTAGTTTGAGATTCATACTCTTGCAGAAAATTACTAAGAGTTTCCCTTTTTGGCATTTTCTCTTCTTTCATCTCTTTCATAGCAGATCTGGGTATTTGACTGTGCTATGCATAATAGGGTGTAGCTACATGCTCACACCTATCATTTGAAAATATAGATCTGGTTCTAGATCCAAACTCCTCTGGAGATTCCATCTCTCCTCTCATCTTCTTAAGATCTTCATTGATGCTTTGCATAGATTTTGGAAGAAGCTTTGAGAGCCTCTCCTCTCCTCCACATAATGGAGTCTTCTTTCTATTCATCTATCATTATCTTGACAACATCATGGCTGAGTTCCATAGGCTGAGCCAAGACTATGCTTTGATACCACTGTAATATCCCAAAATAGGGAATTTCTACAACAATAAGAATATCTTAAGATGTTCTAAAGTTGGAGCTACAGCAACACATGAACAAAATAATGGATGTTTAGTGATAAATAGACTCATATGATGTGTTTATAAACACATAGCCTTAAAATGAGTGAAATAGCAGCAAAAAGAGAACTTCTACACATTCTCAAGTGGGGAAAATGCAAAAATTTGACCCTAAAAACGTTATTTATGAAGATATACGTTTTAAATTGGTGAAATAACACTTGTTTCCCTTAGCATATGATATTAAGCCCTCACATAAAAAATGGAATTAGAAAGAAATCCATTTTTATATGTTAAACAGACCTCCCGGCCTCATATCCTCTTAAAAATAGCCAAATCCCATGACTTAAGTTATAAAGAAAAGACTGAAGCAAATGAAAACATTATTTTATAAGGGTTTCTATAGTAAAATGATGGAACAACATGGATCTGGAATTTTATTGACCAATATGCCAAGAAAATAGAGATCTAGCCTCCTTAATGTATTATAAAGGTAACCTGGCAAGGGTTTCTTGAAAGCACAAGTACAAAAGAGAAGATCTGAATATTCAGCTCAGAAAAATGTAGTCTTACTGCAAAGTTATAGGAATATAGCTGAATAATACAAAAGAGGGATGAGAATCCCTTCATCTAGCCTTCTGGGAGAAGGGTTGGCCCTTTCTATAAGAAACTAACTCAGAAATAAGGGTTTTAACCCTGCTGCAGCAAATCTATGCAAAATGACGCAGTTCCTACAAGGGACTGCACTATAGGAGATGAGGAATACTTTGGCCTACTTCCAAGATATGAAATGTGCACAGAAATATTCCTAGCTGATCTCTCAAGAGAAGGAAGGCACCTTCTACTGAGAAACAGACCCGGAAGTGGTGTTAACAAACCTCCACTATAACACCCTGCAACACAGCAATATTCTGCTACAGAAATAACACTGAGGCTAAATAATCGTGCTTGGCCTCAAGCCTGGATGTGGAGAAATATAGAACAAGCTCTCCCAAGAGGCCTCTCAATGGAGGAGGTGGGATTCCCGCTCAGAAACACCTTGTGCTCAGTAGCACTGCAACCCTGCTAAAGAGCAAGAGGAATCCAAGTCTAAACAAACAAGATCAAATGATCAATTCAGAAACATGAATAACAAATTCTCCTATCCTCTCCATATATAGCAAGTGAACCTCTTCACATTGGGTCCCATCCATATGTGCCATCAAGCCCATGCAATTTTTCCTCCACCAAAATTGCGCTGTCCATCAAGGAGGTTCAATGTATCTAGACAGCTTTGTTGACTTGGTCAAAGTTGATTGAATCAACATGATCATATATCTATTCATACCTAAGGGTGCTCAAGTTAGCTGATTATTCTTACTCCTTTCACATTAGGAGTGTTGTTGATCCTCCTAAAGATGTTAATGGGCCTCCCTACCCATTTATTCACCTACCTAGTGATAAAACAACTCTAATATTCCATTTAGCTTGAAGGCTAAAAATTTGGAATATTACACCAGATCTAATTCACTCAGTCAGATATCTATTCAGAATTACAGAACACTAGATAAGTCAGTCATTATAACACATATTTTCTCATTCATTGATCAGATTTATACATAATCATCTTAGCAGCATATATAACAATCAAGCAACCTAGATCTACATGAAGACTTCATTGAAAGATAGCAGACCAATAGAAACAATAACAGAAAACATCTGCAATATGCTTCAAAAAACCCTAACTTCCATACACGCTGAAGAAAACTTGTGTATATACGTGCTTTTACTAAGACGAAATAGAGTATATATATGTAAATATTAATTCAGCAGAATTTTTTCAGATCTATAGAACTTACCCAAATTTCTTCATTCCACTTCAACAAACATGCGCCAGGTCTCAGATCTAATAATTTCTTCAATGGATCATGTAAGAACATAGTCTTTTTAGGTCTAGAGATCTTGATCCATCAATCTATCCAAGGGTGTATCATAACTTTAGATTTATCAATAAAAAGGAGTTCATCCTATGTAGAGATACTTTAGAGAGAAGTATTTGTGATGGCGCTTCCACATGCACACCCTTGCACTATGATCTTCTTCTCCTTATATAGTTTTAGCCTTTATAAATACCATGATCCAAAACCACACAATTTCTGATGGTATTCTTGGACGGAATCAAATAGACAATACATCGCTCAATACTGTGGGCTAATACCATGGTAATGCCCCCTGGTATTATCTTTTTGGAGCGCAAAAAGGCATACATGACTTGGATCATTCTTATCCGCGTGTATACATGGCTTGGCCTAAACAAACCCATGTGTAGAATCTTCAATATGAATATTATCAATTCTTCTGTTGGATATTACACATCTCTTCTGATAGACATATACTCCATATTTTACCACAGATTTGCCATCAAGGACAACATATTAAGACATAGGAATCATATTGCCAACAATATCCCCCTTTGGACTTGGTGGCAACCATGACAACCATGATGGTGTTTGATCATCACAATATAACCATTGTTCAAACACCCAAAATACTCTCCCCCTTTGACATCAAGGGAAAAGGGCACTATTTTTTACCATGCTCCCCTTGAGTATATGCTGAATCTTTAGATAAATTTTTTTTAATTAAGTACATGAATCTATAAATCAACTGAGTATGACCTTTTATATCACCAAGGACTCATACTTACAACAAATATCCAATGAAGTGAAATTACACCAATGACTCAACTACCCAACCAAGTGGGTTTACAAAATTGAGAAAGTTTTTACATGACTGAATGTAGCAAATTTACATCATAGGTCTCATCACGACCTTTTCATTAAATTACAGATATGACTTTGTATAAGCAGGACCAAAAGATCTTAAGGGAGAGATCATAAATCATAAACCAAATTAGAATGCCAACAATGCATCCTCTTCAACAAGGCAAGTGCTCCCCCTAGACTTGTGCATACTGAACACTTTCAACAAGCAATTCATCAAATCATCTTCATCAAGAAGATAATTATTAGAGAATGATACAAAAATATGAAGACTAGATCAAAATAGAGATTACCCAATAGCACCACATCTGTTCTGAATGCTGACCCAGAGAATATCTATCAGCAAAACCCATAAGCTGTTTTATGCATAGAAACTCGCGTATATACACGATTCTCCTTTATGAAACCGGCGTACCGAATTTAATCTTCTGAGATTAAGCAGTTTGGATCAGGGAGGTAGACACAACTCCAAGCTTTTTTCTGAGATATTCGAATGCTTCTCTGGGAAGAAATTTAGTAAATATATCAACAACTTGTTCTTTGGAGGGAACAAACTCCAATTTAACCTTTTGTTCAAGCATTTTTTCACATAGGAAGTGATACTTGATAGGAATGTGCTTGGTCTTGGAATGCATAACAAGATTCTTTGAGATACTAATGGCACTTGTATTATCACATAAAATGGATATGGGAGGTGAAAATTTGATTTGAATGTCTTGTAAAGTTTGCATCATCCAAAGCAGTTGTGTTCAACATGATGCGACAGCCACATATTTTGCTTTTGCTGTAGATAAGGCAATAGAACTTTATTTCTTGTTGAACCAAGATACTAATCGGGGCCCCATATAGAATGCACCACCACTAGTGTTTTTTCGATCATCAGAATTTCCATCCCAATCCGCATCTGTGTAAGAATGAAGAGTGAGATCAACATTCTTTAGATACCATAGACCAAAGTCTTGAGTCCCTTGTAGATATTTGAATATTCTTTTTACAGCCTGAAGGTGAGAATCTTTTGGATTAGCTTGGAATCGTCCAACAATCCCAACTACATTCATAATGTCAGGTCTTGTGCCAGTTAGATAAATCAGACTTCCAATCATGGATCTATATTTTGGTTGATTCACTATGGGAGAATCAACATGAGAACTGAGGTTACACCCACTTATCATTGGTGTACTTATAGGTTTGTAGTCTTCCATCCCATACTTCTTCAGAATTTGCTTAAGACATTTTCCTTGTGATAAAAATATGTCATCTGCTTCTTGTTTCACTTGTAAGCCAAGAAAAAATGTTAGTTCTCGAAGTAAAGACATTTCAAATTCTTGCTGCATAACAGAAGAAAATTTCTGACTCATGGACTCTTCATTACTCGTAAAAATGATGTCATCAACATATACAACTGAAATCAATAGTTTATCATTTTCAATTTTTGTGTATAAGTTGCTATCAGCAGATCCCTTTGAAAAACCTTGTTGATGAAGATATTTGTCAAGACGATAGTACCATGCCCTTAGAGCTTGTTTGAGACCATATAAAGCCTTTTTAAGTTTGCAAACAAGTTTTTCATTATTTCCCAAAATGAATCCTTCTGGTTGTTCTATATAAACTTCTTCTTCTAGATCACCATTGAGGAAAGAAGATTTAACATCCATTTGACAAACTTTGAATTGTTGAAAGCTTGAAAAGGCAAGAAACATTCTTATGGCTTCAAGACTAGCTACAGAAGCAAATGTTTCTTCAAAGTATATACCTTCTTGTTGAGCATACCCTTTACAAACAATTCTAGCTTTGTTTCTAATAACATCTCCATTTTCATTTAACTTTTTTTTGAATATCCATTTTGTTCCAATAACATTTTTATCATGAGGTCTTGGAACTAATTCCTAAGTGTGATTATTTTCAATATGATCAAGTTCTTCTTTCATGGCTTGAATCCAACATTCATATTTGCTATCTTGATTGACATTCTGTGGTTCAATAGTGGGTAGAAATTCTAGATAGCTAGGAGATCCTACAAGATTTCCTCTTGTTTGGACATCTGATCCCTTTTCTCCCAAAATTTGAGATTCTAGATGATTCTTTTGAACATACCTGGATGGAGCTTTTTTAGATAGATCATCTTCTGTTGCTTCATAGGGTTCCTCTTCCATGTTGGTTCTATTTGATGTAGGAGGATATAAATCATCATCATCTTCATTTTTTGTTGGTATTTCCCTTTTAGGAGATGAGAGAGACTCATTAATTACAACATCAATGCATTCAACAATCTTCTGAAGTCTTTTATTGTAACATTTATATGCTTTACTTCTAGAAGAGTAACCAAGAAATATTCCTTCATCTGCTCTAGGGTTAAATTTACAAAGTTTTTCATCATTGGTCTTGATAAAATATTTTCTTCCAAAAACTCTAAAATGATTTACAGTGGGAAGATTACCATACCAGAGCTCGTAAGGAGTTTGATCACTGTTCACATGAACATCAGCCTTGTTAAGAATATTTACTGCGATATGTGCTACTTCTTCCCAAAAGGTATAAGGAGTTCCAGATTCATCAAGCATATCACAAGCCATTTGTTGAACTGCTCTATTCATTCTTTCTGCCACGCCATTTTGTTGTGGGGTTCCAGCTACATAAAACTGTCCTTTTATGTCATGTTTTTCACAAAAATCAAAGAATTCATCTGATATATATTCCCCTCCGCGATTAGATCTAAGGCATTTGATTTTTAGATCTAATTCATTTTCAACCAGCGCTTTGAAGATCTGAAATTTTTCAAATGCTTCATCTTTGTGTTTCAGCAAACCAATCCAACACATTCTAGAGTAGTCATCAAAAATAGAAAATAGTAATGTTCTCCACAGGGTGAATTTTTCCTATTAGGTCCACATAAATCAGTATGTATGAGTTCAAGAGGCTTACTTTTTGATCCTTCTTTGGCATTGAATTTCACTCTGGTTTTCTTACCAAATTGGCAAGATTTGCATATGGTACTTTCAAGCAGAGTGATGTTGGTAAGATCACGAACCGCTTTGAGTCTGCTAGATTTGCTTATTTGAAAGAAACTCAAATGCCCCAATCTTCTATGCCATAACCAATTTTCTAAATATTTACCCAAATAACATTGTTCTTTGCAACCTTTCAAGACATACAGATTGCTTGGTGTTTTAGTTCCTTTCATTACCATTTTTCCTAAGTCAATTTCACATACCACACATTATTTGGAACTAAAGACAACTTCATTTCCTTGATCACACATTTGACTCACAATCAACAAATTCTGTTTTAATCCATCAACATACATAACATTCTTAGCTTTTACCTTTTCTTTTATAAAAACAGAACCTTTTCCTTTAATGACAGCAGGAGTATCATTTCCAAAAGTAACATTCTTTTCCTTTTCTAGAGAATTGTATGAAAGGAGTTTATTTTTATCACCTGCCATGTGTTTTGAACATCCACTATCAATGTACCATTGATTTCCCTCTCCTTCAACAAATAAAGCTATGCCATAGTTTTCAATTTGTAAGTCCTTCTTCCTCCATACCTTGGAATTTGAAGGTATATGCTCTTTTGGCTAAAGTTTTCTCCTGCATTCATATTCTTCAAGTCCAAAGTTTTTGCAAGAATAACATTCTATTTCATTTTGAAGAGGAGAATAGTTGTTATAATTATTCTTCTTTATTCCAGTCTAATTTCTTTGCCTTCTTGCTTCTCTGGTCATAATACTTTTGTATGCAACACATTGAGCAGCTTTATGACCAAAATTATGACATGAGAAACATTGTCCATTAAAGAATTTTTTGTGATCATGAAACCTTCTATTTGGGTTTACCTATTGATTGATATTTTTGTTATTGTTCTCTCTTGTATTGAAGTGGTCATGTTTTACCTGTGTAGCCTCTTTTTTCTTTTGTTGATTGTCAAAATGTTGTTGCCACTGAGCGTGAGTATTTAGATAGCTTTAAGTTTAATCAGCACCAACGGTTTCAGTTCCTTTAGCAAATCTAAGAATTTTTCTCTTTCTCAATTTCCTTTCTTAGACTTACTATTTCATATTCTAATCTCATTGTGCTTCTCATTTTCTATAAGCTGACTCTTTAGAGTATCTATGGAAATTTTGTTTTCTTCCAAACATATTTTGAGTTGATTTATTTCTTCAAGAAAATCATTTTCTTCAAGAAAATCATTTTCTTCTAGAGCATCCATAAAGGTATCTTTAGCCTCACTAGAATCTTTTTCAAAATCCATGAGTAGTCTAACATCTTGATTAGATTCTTCACTATTTGATAGCCCATCACTATCTTCATGAGTATAATAACTTTTTCTATTGATAAACCGGTTCTTATTTCCTTTTGCCACTTCCTTTCCTTTTTCATGATTTTCTTTATGGGGACACTTAGCAGCATAATGACCAACTCTTTCACGAGAAAAACATTTAAAAGGAAACTTACCTCTGGAACTTCCAGTGCCAAGTTGTAGCTTCTTTACAAAATTTATCTCATCTTCTTCTGAAACATTCCATGTTCCTTATTGTTTTTCTACTTCTTTTCCTTTTGCAGTTGCTCTAAAGACATCTTCTTTGACTTCAGATGGATCTCCTTTTCTCATTTCATAAGCAGTTAGAATACCATGAAGTTGAACAATAGTAAGAGTTTGTAGATATTTCTTCTCTTCAATAGCATACACGTTTGACTCGAATTTGGGAGTTAGAGATCTTAAAACCTTTTCTACTGGATTAGTGTCAGTTATGGTTTCACCCAGATTTCTAATACGATTTACAATATCATCTAGACTTAAAAAGAAACTAGAAATGCTTTCCTCATTATGCATCTTGATATTTTCATATTGAATTATGATATTTTGGAGTTTAGCACTTTTTACCTTGGTATCACCTTCATAGCTTAGAATAATTTTGTCCCATATCTCCTTTGTTGTATTTAACTGCATGAATTTGAAATTTTTTGATTCAGTCAGACTTCCCAATAATTAATTGACCACCTTTGCATTGGTTTCATAGTTCTTTCTTGCTGTTGCATCTATTGGAACTGATGTTGGATATTGATAACCTCCTTCAACTATAGCCCATACATCTGCACCAAGAGATTGAAGATAGGATCTTGTTCTTTTCTTCCATAAGATTAAATTATTTCTGTTGAAGAGAGGAGATGTTGTCCCATATTGATCTCTCATCTTAGCTGATCTTCCTTCTAGCGATTAAGCTTATTCAGAAGGACCTGCTCTGATACCAATTGTTGGGAAAAATACTAAGAGGGGGGGGGGGGTGAATCAATATTTAGAGCTTACTGAAATATTTTACTTTTTCTTTACTAAATTCCATACATGGATTTGATGAACCCAACTCAGGTATACACGTGCATATACCAAAAGAAACTAGCATATACTAATATAATTTTATTGTTTAGAAACACTTTTTAGAAACAATCTTTAACTCAGTTTATCAGTCATGCATCTATTAGATAATCATCAAATATGTGCAGTGACAACAGAATAAATCATCACACAAGAGAAACACACATGGACACCAAGATTTAAGGTGGAAACCCAATTCGGGATAAAACCATTGCTCCTATCGTCTCTGCCTTCAATATTTATTATATGGAAAATTGTTTACAATTTTGTATTGATGCTGACTCATATCAATACATAGGCATCTACCTGTAGAAGGCTGCAACCTTATCTCATTTTCGAGTTGCAACTGGAAGGGAGCTACAACCCCCTGAAATTCTTTACCAGCTACTACTGGAAGGGAGCTTCAACCCCCTTTGATCAAAACACCAACTTCTATTGGAAAGAAGCTTCTACTTCCATACTGAAGGCTTCAACCCTCAGAATCACTGTAGACCACGTTTCATCAATTTTCATACTGGATCAAAAAACTTCAACACAACCCTTCATAAAGAAAAATAATAATAACCTTCACCCAATACTTCAATCAGAATAGTGAAATCACTGTAACCAAAAATCAAAAATAACCCAGACTTCAGAATCAGTATCCAAAATCAAATTCAACCCTGAACATTCATTATATAAAAAAGCATACGCTACTTGCTTCCCTGAACCTGCGTGTATATGCGCTTTCCTTCACACCAACTTGCATATAGATCTGTGAATACTGTTTTTCAGAATATAATCTCTCTCAGATCCAGATCTGAGCCATTTTGTCAGATATATATTCAGAATTTCAGAAACTAGATCAGTCAGTCATCATAACACATGTTTTCTCATTCATTGATCAGATTTGTACATAATCATGTTAGCAGAATATACAACAATCAAGAAACCTAGATCTACATGAAGACTTCATTGACAGATAGTAGACCAATAGAAAAAAAAATAGAAAACCTCTACAATATGCTTTATAAAACCCTAACTTCCATACACACCTTTTCTGAAGAAAATCCACGTATATACGTGCTTTTACTGAGACAAACTAGCGTATAGATCTATAAATATTAATTCAGCATAATGTTTTAAAATCTATAGAACTTACCTAGTTTTTTTCACTCCACTTCAACAAACATGTGCCAGGTCTAAGATCTAATCATCTCTTCAATGGATCATGTAATAACAGTCTTTTCAGGTCTAGAGATCTTGATCCATTAATCTATCCAAGGGTGCATCATAACTTTAGATTTATCAATAAAATAGAGTTCATTCTATGTAGAGATACTTCAGAGAGAAGTATTTGTGATAGCCCATCCACATGCACACCCTTGCACTATGATGTTCTTCTCCTTATACATTTTTAGCCTTTTTCAATACCATGAGCCAAAACCACACAACTTCCGATGGTATTCTTGGATGGAATCAAATAGACAATACAACGATCAATACTGTGGGCTAACACCATGGTAATGCCCCCTGGCATTATCTTTTTGGAGCGCAAAAAGGCATACATGACTTGGATCGTTCTTATCCACGTGTATACATGGCTTGGCCTGAACAAACCTGCGTATAGAATCTTTAATATGAATATTATCAATTCTTTTGCTGGATATTACACATTTCTTCTAATAGCCATATACTCCATATTTTACCAGAGAGTTGCCATGAAGGAAAACATATTAAGACATTGGAATCATATTGCCAACAATGTGAATCCTAATGATATCCTTCTCTTGTCTATTTATGCTAGAGGGTAGCCACCAACAACTCCCTAAAAGGTAGGTCTCTGTTCCCTTGGAACTCAAGGGAATTGGAGCTTGGCTCATTATTATTATTCAATTTCTTAGATTCCTCTGACATTGAGCTATTGGAGGAGGATATTGAACCTATATTGGTTTCTTTTAGGTGTTAAGAAGGTGGTCAAACTCCCTATGATTTCTCCTCTTTGTCTACTTTGAGCCCTGATATGGAATCTTTCTAAAAAATGGCATTATTCTCTTAATTTTCCTACATTTAAACCATATCAGGCCTCAAATCATGACAACCCTTTTTACACCATTCTCCCTAAGAAAAATATAAAAAAATGCAATTAAATGTGTGTGAGAGAGAGAGTAATTAAGCTAAAAAGGTGACATTTTAAGTCCTTAGAATATACCTAATGAAGACCCTTATCATAAACCCCATACTAAATGGTTTCTCATCCTCTAAGAAACTTAGTCCTCTTTCTTGATTTTTTTCAGAGCCCTTGTAGCTTCTCTGACATCCCAAGGTATCATGGAAGGTGTTCCTTCAAGTGGCTAAAATCTTGCATTATTTCCTACTTCTTCCCATTCCTTGTCCTCCTTAGTTTTCTCTTTTGTTTCACTCATCCCTCGCAGCAAAAGTAGACTAAGATTTAATCGAAGCCATTTGATCTTCATTGTTTTCATGGCTCTTTTGTACAAGGGTTCTCTTTCTAGGGAAAATCTCAATCTGTCTAGAGTATGGTACTCTAGGTTCCTTAAGCTAAGTGGGAGGCCATTCCATCTGCTATGACATGCCATCACACACTCCTCTCCCAGTAGTTTAGAGATGTCATCATAATGTGCAATTTCTTGTGCTTAGGTTTTGGTATATCTGTCTGCAAGGCTGGCTTTGTTGGCTATCCTTTGGTGGTTATTTATGACCCCTCTAGGGATGATTAGCTTTGCCCTAATTTGGATAGGCTCTTTTCCTTCTCTCTTCATTTCCTTCTTGACCTCCTCTTCCCTCGTTTCTTCATTTTCCATCCAATATGCTAAGGAAATTAGTTGCATATCTACAAACTTAGAGTTTGGGTCCCAGATGTTCATATAATTTAGGGTAATATTATGCATGTACAACTCTTTCAACTTGGTCCTATCTTCTATATTGGTCTCACTGCAAAAATCAATAGATTGGCTATAGTTTTGGAAAGGAAACGACCCACATTGTGATAAAGTTTTGATATTATACTGTAGCCACTACTCTTTCAGATAAATGGCATAAGAATTTGAAGGATGCCTATGTTGCATTTCCTCCATACAAAGGTTTTCCATAGTGTCAATTTATTTTTATTTATGTTGTAGTTGGCCATTCAATCTCACATTCTCTGCTTTTGCCTCTTGTAGTTTTTCTTTTAGCATTGCCTCTCTAAGCCTGACATTAGCCAAATCTCTTCCAATCTCTCTAAGTGCTTCTTCCATTATTCCCACATCTTCAACATTTATAGCTTGTTCAATTTGCATCCTTTGGTGGGTCTGCCCCCTTTCTCTTTCTAACTCAGATAATAGGGGAATGTAGAGCTTCTTAGGGATCAAACTCCCTCCTTCAATGAGTTTATAATAGGATCTTAAGTTTGGCTGTGGGCTAGGATGTTGGATTGTTGTAATGTCTTTTGGAATAGTTTCTGGAGAGGTTGATTCTTCTTTTGGTTCCTCCTCTTTTGTCTCTTGTTTCTCAACTTGGGCATTATGCTCCTCAACTTATGTCTCTTATTCATCAACTTGGGAACTCTTCCCTTCCAATGGTGCTTTGTTATATTCCTTTGGAAATTATTCTCTTCCCGTAGAAAAGTATGAGTTTCCTATAGCATATCCTAGGTTTCCTATAGCACACTCTCTTTTTCCTACTGCATACCCTGTGTTTCCTATAACACCTCTTTTCCTTGTCCTTGAAGGTTTGTGGGTGATTGTACTTATTTCAGGGATGCTAACCTAGAGGAGTGCCTTCTTGTCCAGGTCATGGGTGTATTTGATAGTGTTTTGGGGGAAGTGACCCCTTGAATATTTCCCTCTGCTGGCCATATTTCTTCCCTCTACGTCATTTAGGGATGCAATGAGGCAGGCTTGCTCACTGTGATTGTGCAATGAAAATTTTTGGAAGGAGAGGGTTTATTCATTGTGCAATTGAGAAATTAAGGACTAATACAGGGCCTAGTTCCTGTCTAAGCATGTGAAATGCATAGTGGAGGCCTAACTCAGTAATGATTGTGTAATGAGAAAGAGTAATTAACAGGGGCTAGGGACAGGGATTGCACAATTCCCAGTATTGGTAGGTTGATATTTTTTATTGTGAAATATGCAGTTCCAAGATGCACAAGATGCTTGACTAGGGCTTGTGACTACACAATGCATAATTAAATAAAGAAATAGGATGAGTGATTGGTCGGGCGAGTCATAGAGAAAAAAAACATCAAAAATGGACTAAGTGTGGGATTAGTAAGACAGAAAGAAGAGACCAAAAAATGTAACAAGACATGAACATGATAACACATTCATAAATTATCAATCACTCAATAATGAAACACTTAACACAAAAAATTAACATGCATCCATTGAAGCCATAGCAAAACGACACTTTCCTCCAAGTGCGACACTTAAGATACATCTTTCAACATTGGTGTAGACTACCACAAGAAGGTGCACAATACCTTGAAAATGATTCCAATGCATATCTATATGATAGATATTTTCCATTTGTACAAGAGAAATCATTGAACTTTCCTATTAAAAATGTGTCATGATTCCCTTTCACAAAGAGCGACACTTCCCTTAACAAAAGACGATACTTGGAATTCCTTAAGAAAGGGACTTAGAAACTTTGAAAGAAAGAATGGTATGAATTTAATAACTAGAAACTATAGTTCACATGGTCAAAGGGAGGCTCTAATTTTGAATATAGGAAAAAATTTTGAGGGTATTGTAACACCGATAACAAGTTGATATAGGCATCAATAGTAGCTAACCAAGGTCTTATTAGGATAAGAGGATAGCCATTAAAATTAGTCTTAGGCTGGAGTATAAGGAAATAAATGGGGTACTCCCAAGAATTAATGGAAACCATGACACCCTCGACTACTACTTTGGATATGTCTGTATATTACAACTTTGTGGTGGCTTTCCTTAACGATCCTTGGAGGTTAAGATTAAGCATGGTATCCCTAATCATGACATTAATTGTAGCCCCTAAATCAATGAGGGTGTTGTGGACTATGCTAATGCTTGGATTTGCGTCCCATCCACCTCACCTTATTTTATTATGTTTTCACCTCACCTTCGTTGTTATCACTAGCCTCGCTTCATTTCTTCCATTCTCGCGCTTATATTACGTTGGCCTCGCCATCAACTCTATATCATATTTTTATCCTTTATATTTTAATTCCACAGAAATATATATATATATTTTATTAGTTTATTCTAAAATATATTTTTATGTTTTAAATAAAGTAATTAAATATTATAAAATTAAAATATATGTTTTAAATAAAATATTGGTTCTTTGACCCAATCTCCAAATTTCCATTTCATTTCTTAACTTATCAACTCACCACCGTAAGCTCAAACCTCATATACCATATAAGTCCAAACTACATCCAAATACAAGTCAAGTGTCAGATCCCATAACTCCAAACACCAAGCCAAGGGAAAGACACGGGTGCACTACGCGTCAAGATGTGATGAAACCAACCATGGTTATAATCTAAAATGTTATCTCTCTTCCGCTGAATGTGGGATATTCCCCTGTAAAAAAATTTTGAGCCGATTATTTTAGCAAACTAAGGCTTCTACAGAACATTGGTGTCTCCCTTCTTATGGGATTCCTTTGGTGGAAATCTGAAATGTCGACAAAAGCACAACTTAGAGCTCAGGTTGGATTTTTGTTCTACCTAGTCCTTTACTAGGCATCAAAGGGAATTTTTGGTGGTGTTTTTTTTTTCCCACTGAATGATAATTTCTCACAAAGGAGATAATTTCCAACATATATAGATTAAGTACATACTATATGAGCAACACATTATGTGACACAGTAACCCAAATTGTCTATGCAACTATTTTCTATAGCATAGTATATTTCATGGCCAATTTTCAAAGGAATGCCTCTGCATTTTTTCTCACCCTACTAGGTCTATATCTAGTATGCATCACAACTCATGGAACTGCAGGGTTGATAGGTGTTGCAGTTCCTGGTATCATAAGGACTAGGTTAGTAGCATCTATTTATTTTTTTGTGTTCATGATTATAGGAGGCTTTTACATTCAGCACATGTCCGTCTTCATAAGGTGGTTGAAATATTTGTCATCTGCCATATGGAATATGAAGGAGGAGATATAATCCTAGGTGGAAATCACGAGATGCTTGCCGAAGATATTATTGAAGTCAGTTTTCTTCTTTTCATGACAAGAGAAGCACCTAATATTGACACAGATGGAGTACCTTTTCCACATATGTGTTTGTTAAAGATAAAGCTGAGTCCATATTCATTAGAAAATATGACAAAAGCAGTGCTAACTGTCAAACATTTTCGCCAAAGGGATGGAAACGAGTGGAATTATCGTGAAGAAAAAACTAAGATTTTTGCATCTTTAGAATTGAGCAGCATAAAGGATACATAAGATCTTGAAAGACTAGCTAGAGGTACATTTGGGATATATTATATTGGGCCTGTGATTTCCTTTGCATATCTTGCTGTGTTAGGAGACTGCAAGCATCATTGCAACAAATTAGGTTTAGAAGTTAATAAAGTTGGAGGTCTTCATATCATTGGTACTTCCCTGCATGAATCTAGACGGATTGACAACCATCTTCATGGAAGAGCAGGGAGACAAGGATATCCAATATCTACAAGTGTTCCATGAGAGTGCCATCAACTATTTTTATCATACAGAGTTTGAAACCCGACAGGTTTTTGTGCCAATTAAGGGAAAAACAAAAGTACCAATATGTATCATTTCCAAGAAAAACCTCCCTTTGAATGTGGGACATCCGAAATTATTATATGGTTATGGTGGCTTCAATGTCAACATCACCCCATCCCTGAATGCTTCACGCATTGTCATTGCAAAAGATTATGGGGCAATATGTGTCATTGCAAAAATTCATGGCGGTGGAGAGTATGGAGAGAAGTGGCACAAAGCAGGTTCTCTTTCAAATAAACAGAATTCATTTGATGACTTCCTTTCTTGTGCCGAGTTCCTTATTTTAGAGGGGTACACACAACCTAAAACTTTATGTATTGGATGAAGCGGTAATGGTGGCCTCCCTTTGCATAAATCGGAGGCCAGATCTCTTTGGATGTTCCTTGGCTCAAGATGGTGTTATGGACATGCTACGTTTCATTAATTTACTATAGGTCATACTTGGACATCTCATTATGGTTGTTCAGATAATGAAGAAATTTCCATTAGATGATCAAATACTCACCACTACATAACGTAAAAATACCATGTTGATTAGGTTGTGCCACTACACTCTTTGAAACTACTAGTGACAATGCAGTTTGTTTTATGCAAAAGCATTAGGGACAATCCCCAGAACAATCCCATTATAGCTCAAATAGAAAAAAAATATGGCCACAGTGCTGGAAATCCCACCCAAAAATGGATTGATAGAGCATCAGACATATATTCATTTATGGCAAAGATGTTTGGTGCATCATGGATTGAGTAGACAAGTGATGATTTTGGAAGAAATATAATTTTGAATATCCTAGACACTGCTAGAGTAATGAAAGGTGCTAGGTTACAACATAGTATGCCATTATCAAAAGGCATTTATGTTTTGCAATAATGCATAACCGGTTTTCCATAATAGCGTTGGTTTCCATACACTACTAAAGTGTGAAAGGTGTCACGATGCACAAATTATATGGTAACAAACTATATGATCTTGTATGTGTGAAGCATCCTTCACAATCCGAGACTTGATATGACCCATACCAAGAAAAATAGTTATGGTTCAAGACATTCGATATCTAAATGCAACAAACACAACTAATGGACTAAGGAAATCAAATGGGGACAAATGTGAAAATTATATCCCTAATCTTTTGGTATCCAAACAAATAGATCTAGCATTTCATGGAGAAAAATTAACAAGGCACCAAACTAGCCAGAAAAGGATTGAATCCAAATCAAAAATAATTTCAAAACCCAACACATTATGGACACTTGGCAACAATTATTTTCCAGCCAGCAGATCAAATCGGCAACTCAACAATTCGAGCCTCTTTGAAAACTAACTGATTTATTTTTTGATTTGATTTTGTTCACAATTTGAGGATATATTGTTATATTTTTTTTTTTTTCTTGCAAAAAGACTATTTTTTGGAAAAATAGGACCTTGTCATTTGGCCTATTAAAATAATTCTTTTGTATGTAATGAAAGGTTAGAGTCTGGGACATTAGAGATTGAGACTATTGTAGCTTGTATTTCACCATTTTCAGTAATCAGAGGAACCAGTTGCAACTATATTTTAGGAATTCTTGTGCAGTAAATTTTTGATGTTGTGTCTCTTGTATTATGGTTTTGTATCATTGTTATACATGCCATCTTTCCATATTCCATTTCATCAGTTATTTTCCATAAGGTTAACATACATAATTCTTGCTTAAAAGCTTTTTTTTTGTTTGGAAATATATTTTGTGCTTTTGTCTTCTAGATTGGGGAAATCATGGTTGACATGATCACCATGACCTCTCTAATTATTCAAACCCTACATTACATCAATTAAATTTCCCAAATCCATCATTAATTTATTGCTACCTTGCTCCTATTTTTGGTTGTGTTGTAACCCTTTGCTATTTTAAATATAGCTACGACAACTCCTTCCCTGATCCACCATCATACCTTCAAACTTTCAAAACCATTAAGCATAATATCTAGCCTAAGACTTTGATTGATCTCCAATCATATCAACTTATTGAGAGATATCACAGAGAGAGCCCTCTTAGCCTAGTAGGGCTAGCTACTAGGTCAAAGCGGTTTGATGTTACTTCATTCAACCACCATTCCCAGCCTTTGGCAGTTGTTGGGGCTAACATTTTGGCACTATTGCCGGGGACTGAACTGACAGATCCTCCCCACAAAAGAATGACAAGGATTAGATCTAGTTTCTGATGGTGGAAAGTGATCGGACATAAGTAGGCTAAATATTTCACCTAGTGACTCCATTGTCAAAATAATCCAAATTGTAGAACACTTATGGCGATTTTAATCTTTAAGAATCCAGAGTTGCAAAGCCTTTATGATGAATAAACTATCTGAAGAATTCATAGCTTGAAGTAACTGATCTACTTGCTCCATTCATCAATATGACAGGGTATGTGGCCAATCCCCTTTCTATTTATGGTTTTAAAGAATATTGGGATAATTTTGAGGGTTATTAGATTGATGAAGAATTTTCAAGGTTTTATATATATCTATTTAAAGACATACAAAGGTAATCCTAAAGATAAGATCATATTTTTAGATGAATTTTCTAGTAAGCTTAGAAATGATATTGAAGATTTAGAAGCTCAAATATAGTCTTATCATTTTCAAGATCAGATGGAACCTTCAGAAAGTCTTTCTCAGCAAAAAAATGAGTATACAAAGTTTCCCAATGATTTTATAATTAAGGAATATAATTATTTTGAGGATGGGTTTGATAATTCAAAGTTGGAGAAATGGTGTGATAAAGAGAACACATATGAAATACCCTTCCTTAACACAGTATACTTTGAATATCAACTAATAGATCATATCTTTATTGATCCCGTAGTAGACTATATGGGAAATTTTCTTAGTTCATTCATTTGAACATGCTTTTGATGTGGAGACTAGATCTATCATGAATTGCCACTACCATGGTATGTTTCAATTTTTGTTTTTTTGATACACAGTCAAGTAGCCACATTATTTCAGAAGCTACTTGCACTACAAGGAAAAGACCCTCTAGTAGATTTTTTTGAGGAACCCCATAGAACAATACCCCATACATCTGTTTCTAACAGAGGTTACTTGAGGAGGTTGGCGGGCAGAGGGTTTTGCGGATGTTTTCCACCCAATGCGCTTATCATTAAACATCGCACCAGTGCTCTTGAAACGCGAAAGCACCGGTGTGCACAAAACATTGGCACACCAGACACCATGCACTCTATACACACCTGCACAGTGTATCATATTGTTGTAGAGATTGGTGCTTCACAACTCTTCTGCGCCGGTGCATTATAAAACACCACGCTAAAATCGAAACCGCCTGGTGCGGTATTAATAAACTGCACCGGTGCATCATAAAACAACTCGCCAAAACACAAACTGACCAATGCATTCGTAAGAAAAAGAACCGGTGCGCGTGTAAACCATGCGCATCAGAAAAGGGTTAAATAAAAAAAAATTACGACAAAAAACCATATTTTTCATTTTTTCAGTGCTCATGAGCTCTCAATTACAGGTGTGCTCTACCATAGAAAGCACTGGTGCACACAAAAAATTAGCACACCAAACACTATGTGCGACGTACACACCCACCTGGGGCATCCAATTATGGTAACACACCAGTGCTTCACAACTCTTCCACGCCGATGCATCATAAAACAACGTGCCAAAATAGAAACGTGTCGGTGCATTCTTATCCAAGAGCACCAGTGCACCTATAAAACGAATGCACCAGAATAGCATTAAATAAAAAAAAATTATGACAAAAAAATTGGTGCTTTACAACTATTATGCACCAGTGCTTTACAAATATTCCACCTCGCTGCATCATCAAAACATCACTCCAAAACTAAAACATCCTGGTGTGGTGTTAGGGAACTGCCCCGGTGCATCATAAACAATGCGCCAAATCTGACACCACCTGGTGTGGTTGTAAGTAAGCGTACCAATGCACCTTAAAACCCCACACACTAGAATAGGGTTAAATTAAAAAAAAAAATTACGGAAAAAAAAATTTTTTAAAAAATAAAAAAAATTCACTTTTCTCAGTGCTCTAGAGCTTTCAAGCACTGGTGCCATTTCCCCTTCTCTGAGCTTCCTTGACATCGGTGCTCCCATTTCACCCATTGCACACACTATTGTTGTGCATTGGCCAACAATCTCCAGCTTGCATTTTGAAAAATGATGGGCATATTTTCTGTTGTAAATTATACAGTCAATATGCCTCCTCGACGGTGAAATGTACAGGTACTTTTCTAGTTTTTTCATAATTAAGCTTTTTACCGGATTTGGATTTAAAATAACCTTAGAAATAACCATTAAAAAGGAAAAAAAAAAATTGCCGCGCGGTGCGCTCGAGCCGTTCAGCTCGCACCGAATAGTAGTGCTGCCTGTAGAATTTACAGGCCGCACTGCCACCGAGCTAACGGTATCCTCAACGTTTTCGGGGTGGTACCAAAAGGCGTCCAACATTATTTTAGTTTAAAAAAAATAAAATGCGTTGCACTCATTTAGCCAAGCGTGCTGTTGACTATGAGAATAGCAGTGCGGTGCATTGACAGAATTATCCACCTCGGTGTCTATCAGAGCACCTCATTCAAAATTCTGAAAGGGTCAATGGTGCAGCCGAGTAAAAGACCACACCATCAACTATGTAATTGTCAGTAAGTCGATGCATTAACATGAATCTACACTCTCGGGGCATATATTTCAGTCAGTGCACTACTATTCTGACATCAGATATAGTCAACGGTGCTTGAAAAAATTTTAGCTTCACCGAGGTCAGTGCATTGTATTTCATTTGGGGCACCGCCACCGATGCGCTACAAACACAAGCTGCACCAAAACCAGTGCGTGACTATTTTTGTAGCGCAACGACTGGTCTTTTTTTTTTTCAAAATATATATATATATATATATATATATATATATATATATATATATATATATATATATATTCCTAAATACATGTCTGTTTTAATAAAAAAAAATTATTCAATATGTCAATGATTTAGAGAGAAGAGTAGGAAAAATAGCAACAACGGGCGGAACATTATGACATGATTCACCAGTGGGAGGCACGAGAGAGGGAGAGAGATGCATACCATCGCCCTATTACAGCAGATACCTAGGGGATCCTAAGGCAGATATGCCTCCTCAAGTTCTATGAGGAGGCTACTTCCCTAAACGCCCATAGTTTGTTTTTGAGATATCTTATCCATAGGTAGAATGCCCACTGATAGGCTTTCCAAGTTGGTCCTGACCAGTGGTACACACCCACTGAGGAGGATATTTATTTTATTACAGGACTATCGAGGAGAGGGGTGGATTTTCCCTCATTCCCAGAGGTTCCAGCTGGTTGTGTAGGAGGGAGTCAATTAGTTTACTCCTAGAGATACATTGGAGCACATGTACTATCTCCTTCAGAGTTTCAAGTACTTGGAGGTCAGTTACATATAGGTGCATTTGGTAGACAGTACGTGAAGTGCCTCTCACTTATCATTTCGACAATTTCGCACAACATAGGCAATGCATTAGTTGCTTGATTTTATATTATGTTGATTCTTTAGTACAGGAGACACGACTTGTTAGGTGGTCTACCATTTTTTTGCAGCAGTTTTGTATGGCCTTAGATAGATGTTGTGCTCATGCACAAGGGAGGGTCAACTTCGCTTTTGCTTCAGAGATGTTTTGTTTATTTTTTGAGAGGTTTATAGAGATGAGGCCTAGTTTTTTTTTATAGCCTCGTAGGCTGATGTTGGAGGCGCGAATGCACATGTGGGGGTAGATGATGCCCAAGAGGGGAGAGACTATGTTTCCAGCCAGGATATCGCATGATACACTGGACTTACTAGCCAGTGTTGATGAGCCGTATCCATTCATTATGATCCCATGTCCTTATGCTAGATTAGATTGGCGAGGGTGTGCCAACATCCTCTTCACAGATGATGAGCCACCAGATGATAGAGGTAATATTATTATTTTATTTATATTTATTCTGACATCTTCTTTAACTTGTTTTTATTAAATTGTGTAATGAAATTGTCTAATTATTGTTGTCTACTTGTATATATTTTGCAGACATTGGCTCTTTTTATGGCGAGGAGATGTTGGAACCACCACATGACCTAGGTGTGGACCCTGATGACAATCAAGACATGGCTGATGCTAAAGATCATGATCAGGGTGAGGCTGGTGTAGAGATACATGCTCTTGCTGGTGCACTGGTACTACCTTTTGCTAGGCACGGTCAACCTGAGACTAGATATAGGATGGAGTTGGGTAACCAACTCAGTGCATTGATTGTTGAGGCAGGTATCAAGCCCGCTCATTACAGAGACATACAGGTCGATGATAGGCTATTACGGATGTGGAGAGGCATGCCGCGTGACATGCACATCCTAATGCAGCATGTCATAGGAGCTACGACAGCTGCTACATGACTGAGGAGGACTATTGCACATTATAGGCATAGTCGAGCTATGATACGTGATGGACAGTCCGCGAGTAGGGACTCATCATCTCATGATCGTTCACCTCGTGCTGCACCTGATAAGCATGAGGCTCCACTAGCAGCATATAATAGTCATCATGGAGATGAGGCTGGACCATCGGCCATGTCCAGTCAGCAACATGGAGCATCCATCAGTACTAGTCATGATCATGAGCAGGCTGGACCATCAACCGTCGAGGCTGCATTATTGACTGAGAAGGCCTCCACTACTACTGCTTATATTGATGTTGTACTACCACTAGCTGATGCATCAATCAGTACTAGTCATGATCGTGAGCAGGCTCGACCATCGACCATCGAGGCTGCACCATTTACTGAGCAGACTTCCACTTGTACTGCTATTGATGTTGTACTACTACCAGCTGATCCATGACATTTATATTACAGTTGTATATTTTTAACATTATCCAATTATATATATATATATATATATATATATATATATATATATATATATATATATATATATATATATATATATATATATATGGTCCATGTATTTTATGTTCATGTTGCAGTTGTACTTAATTTACATGTTGGTGATCATCATGATGTGCATATTGTTAGGTCATGTTAGATATGTTCATTTAATGTTTAGCTTGCAGATAGATGTGCATATGTGATAGCATGAGTTATTTGACATGAGATGTATATTTGACGTTTTTGTTGTGATGATGTTAATATATAATGTTAATTTGATGATTGAATGTGTTTTTTAGTCGAATATGATGTTTGTACGATGGTTATCATGATCGTGATGATGTTTATTAATTAATTTAATATTAAATGACCATGCTATTTATTAAATATTATGTCATGATTGTAATTGAAATTTAAATTTTAATTGTAAAATTGTATTTGTATTTGTAATTGTAATTTTAACTGTAATTGTATGCAAAGTATTTAATGTAAAATTTTAATTGTAATTGTAACATTTAATTTATTGTGAAGTTATTGTAATTGTAATTTTAATTGTAATTGTATATATGAAAATTTGTAAAATTGTAATTTTAATTCTAATTGTATGTAAATTTCTAAAATTGTAATTGTATTTGTAATTGTAATTGTATGTAAAATATTTGTAAAATTGTAATTGTAATTCTAATCGTAATTGTATGTGAAATTAATGTAAAATTGTAATTGTGATTCTAATTCTAATTTTAATTGTAATTTTAATTGTAATTGTATGTAAAATATTTGTAAAATTTTAATTTTATTAATGTGAAATGATTTTATTAAGATATTTAAATTTGTAAATTTGCAAATAATTGTAAAATAACAAATCTAGAATAATATGAATTTTTGTAACATAGTAAAGTTTAGAAAATAATGAAAATAAATTCATGTACTTTAGAATTATCATTATTTTATTATGATCTTACATACAAAAAAATAACTTTATACGGTCTGGTGCGCTTATCATCCTAACACGCACTGGTGCGTCATATTACTCCGACACACCGGTGCTTCACAACTCTTCTGCACCGGTCACAAATAAAAGCAAATAAAAATGCGCAACTCTATTTTTTTAAGTGAAAAAAAAACGGCAATTTGAAAAATGGGCGGAAAAATATTTTTGAAAATATAATTTCATAAAATAATTCTTTAAATACTAAACACTTTTCATTATTTCACTATTTTTGCTAAAATGTTCAGGCAGATATTTGCAGGAGACAGACCTGGACTAAGAGAGCACAAGGGCAATGTGGAGTAGCGAAATACATTCAAAAAGAAGTATTCAGAAAATCAGAAACCAAACCTCTAGTGATTCAAACCCTATATCATAGAATTTCAAACCATCTCGTGATTAAATTTGATTATTTTTTTTTTACTTTTTTTGTAGTTTTTTTAATTTTTCTGCAGTTTTATCCATTCTTACCCTAAGCCCTTCACTTTTTAGTTTTTTCCCTTTCTTCTCCTTGTTTCTATGATTTCAGAATTAGGTTTTTTCATTTTAGATTGACATCTAACCCACGAGACGACTTGCATAGTCGGATCCCAATCCATTCGGCCATTGTGTGAATTTTTGGAAAAAAATGGATTTTTCTTTATCGGTGCACCCAATGTACCCTAGCGCACCGGTGCATTGTATTATACAGTGCACCGTGCAAGTACTGTGTAATAAAAAAATTGAAAAGAATTTTTCTAAATCAGTGCGCCATATCTGAAATAGGGCACCGATGCTCCATTTTAGGAGGATAGCACCGTACTGTCCATTACAATGTTTTTGCAGTGTGGTTATAATACTCCACACACCGTACGGTCTATTATACTGTTTTGCAGTGCGTTTCTAATACCCCCACTCATCGGCCGTGGTGCGTACCTCATGAAAGGCTCACCGGTGTCTTGAGATTTATTTTGTACCTGAAAAGTTGAGAAATTATTTATAAATATATTGATGAATGATATGGTATAGGTTTCATATTGATAAAGAAATGACTGGCAAGAGATCAAGTAGCAAAAATACCGATAACACATCAAGAAAAGCAAAAAAGGTAAGTTCTTTGTAAATTATTTATATATGTAAGTTTAACTAATATGTATTGTGTACTGTGTCTCATGTAGAGCCACAAAATGACGAAGCTTGATATGATTATTTCTGATCTAGGACTAGAAGAGCATAAAAGCTTAATGGAAAAATTGCTCTATCAAATCTTGTTTTACTTAGCTCCGTCTATAATTAATAGAACAAAAACATCTTTTATATTAAATATATGATTTTTTATGGGGTATAAAACTTGCAGGAAACAAAGTATGGAACTACACCAACAGATGAAATTTTGAAAGATGGCACGGTACATGGTTTTGAAAGAATGTGTATAGTTTATGAGTCAATTGTTTCTATGCTATGTCCTTTTTCTTTTCGATTTACATTGATGTATATTATTTAATATTGAAATTTTCATTATTCTCACCATTGTATATACACTCATTTCAGTTTATTTTTATGTTTATAGATGGAAGGTGAAGAACAAGAAAACAATCAATGCCATGAACAAAAAATTTCTGAAAATAACCCAAGTCATGGAAGTAGCTCTAGCAGTGACAACAGTTCTAGCAAAGAATGATGATCACTATGTTTAGATATCAAAGCAAGGCATTTTATTTTTTGAAATATGTCTGTGAAATCAGAATTTTTGTTTAATGTAATGGACATTGCGTCCCAATTGAAAGACGAAGGGATACCAATAACTGTCCCATTTTGTATGATAAAGACTGTCTTATTCATACATATATATAATCATAAAATATGTTTTAATTTATTCTATTGCATTCTCCATTGTCGTTCTCAAATGAACTAATAAAAATTTAATTCATATGAATATTGTTATAAGATATATATGTGTCGAATTTTCACGAATAATGAATTTTAAAAAACCACAATAATTATGATATAATATAGCAAATTAATCCAAACATCACATTCAAATGCATTAATAAAAATGTAATTAATATGAATATTGTTATAAGATGTGTTGAATTTTGATGAATAATGAATTTAAAACAATCACAATAATTAGACTGTCACAAGTCGATGTTTCTAAAAAATACAAAATGAAAACTGGTGCGTGTCCGTAACTGTACATCAGTGCGTTTATGTGTATATATGCACCGGTGCCATTGTATGATCTATGGGCAACGCACAAATATCGATACCAGTTATAAATATCGGTGCGTTGTGTGATACTGTGCACCAGGGCATTTATATATCTATCAGGACCGATGCATTTTTACGATCTATGGGCACTGCACGAATACCGATACAAATTAAAAATCTCGGTGCCTTTCTGTAATACGGTGCATTGGGGCATTTATATAAGTATACACACTGGTGCATTGATATGACCTATAGGCACCACAAAAATCCCAAGACCAATTAGAATGACCCCATGTGTTGTATGAAAAAAACTACACCAGTGCAGTTTTACACCTAAACATCCCGATTTGTTCGACTGAGACCGCCCCGAGGCGCCGTCTACATGTACGCACTGGTGCGTTAAATCTAGAGTAGCGCACTGACAAAAAAACATCCGTAATAAACTCCAGCCGCTCATTTTTTTTAATAATTTTGAATTTTCATTAAAAGCTCCACCAAAACCTCTGTAACCGTAAACGGATATTGTAGCAAATGTTCTTTTGGCAATTTTGGCCAATTTTATAACACTAAAAACCTCCTTTATAGCCTCTGCTAGAGGGTATTTTCCTTGTAGTGTTGGTTGGCTTCATTGGAACTTTTGTATTATTTTATTTGACGGTTTTTCAGTAGATTAGTGTAGGTTGAGTGTGAAATAAGCTTTGGTTAAACATTCTTTCGGTATGGATTTTAGTTGGTTTTCCGCATTTGGTTTTTAGCAATGTACAATTTGTAGTTGTAGTTGGGTGTCAGTTGAAGAGCAGGTTGCAGGTTGTTAGTTTTTCAGGTTGGGAGCAAACAAATGGACAAGGCACTGATCTTCAAATTCGGAGATTTGCGGTTCTTGAAACCTCCTAAAGGAGTTTCCATCCTTAGATGGAGCCAATGTTAATGCTTGGATTTTCATCCCACCCACCTCACTTTATTTTACTATGTTTACACCTCAGCTGTGTCATTATCACTGGCCTCGCTTCATTTTTTCCATTCTTGCTCTTCTATTGCGCTGGCCTTGTCATCGACTTTATATCATCTTTTTATCCTTTATATTTTAGTTCCACACAAATATATATCTTTTATTTGTTTATTTAAAAATTAATTTCATGTTTTAAATAAAGTAATTAAATATTATTAAATTAAAATATATGTTTTAAATAAAATATTGGGCCTTTGACCCAATCTGAAATTTCCATTTCATTTCTTTACTTATCAAATCACCACCATAAGCTCAAACCTCATCTACCATGTAATTCCAAGCTAAATCCAAATCCAAGTCAAGTGTCAGAGTCCATATCTCCAAACTCCAAGCCAAGGGAAAGACATGGGTGCACTAGACGTCAATATGTGATGAAACCAACTATGGTTATAAAATCAAATGATATCTCTCTTCCAATGAATGTGGGATATTCCCCTACAGAAAAACGTTGAGCTAGTTATTTTAGAAAATTGAGGCTTCTACAGAACATTAGATTCTCCCTTCTTCTGGGATTTCTCTAGTGGAAATCTGAAATATCGATAGAAGGACAGCTTAGAGCTTAGGTTGGATTTTTGTTCTACCTAGTCCTTTACTGGGCATCAAATGGAATGCTTGGTGGTGTTTTTGTGTTTCCCACTGAACGAGAATTTCTCGCAAAGGAGATAAGTTCCAACATGTATAGATTAGGTACATAGTATATGAGCAGCGCATTGTGTGAAACAGTAGCCCAAATTGACTATGAAACTATTTTCTATAGCATAGTATATTTCATGGACAATTTTCAAAGGAATGCCTCTGCATTTCTGCTCACCCTGCTAGGTCTATATCTAGTAAACATCACAACTCATGGGACTGGAGAGTTGATAGGTGTTGCAGTTCATGATATCATAAGGAATAGTTTAGTAGCATCTATTGTTTTTATTGTGTTCATGATCACATGAGGATTTTACATTCAACACATGCCTATCTTCATAAGGTGGTTGAAATATGTGCCATCTGTCATCTATAATATGAAGGAGGAGACATAATCCTAGGTGGAAATCATGAGATGCTTGCAGAAGATATTATTGAAGACAATTTGCTTCTTTTCATGACAATAGAAGCTCCTAATTTTGACATAGATAGTGTACCTTTGCCATAGATGGGTTTGTCAAAGATAAACCCGAGTCCATTCATAATTAGCAAATTTGACAAAAACAGTGCTAACTGTCAAACATTTTTGCCAAAGGGATGGGAAAAAGTGGAATTATCGTGAAGAAAAAACTAAGATTTCTGAATCTTTAGAATTGAGAAAGATAAAGAATACAGATGAGCCTGAAAGACTAGGTAGAGGTATAGATGGGATATATGTTCTTGGGCCCGTGATTGCCCTTGCATATCTTGCTTTGTTAGGAGACTGCAAGCATCATTGCTAAAAAGAAGGGTTAGAAGTTAATAAAGTTAGAGGTCTTCATGTCATTGGTACTTCCATGAATGAATCTAGATGGATTGACAAACATCTTCATGGAAGAGAAGGGATACAAGGAGACCCAGGATCTACAGGTGTTCTGTGATAGCGCCATCAACCATTTTTATCATATAGAGTTTGAAGCCTGACATATTTTTGTGCCCATTAAGGGCAAAACAAAACTACCAATGTGTAGCATTTCCAAGAAAAAACTCCTTTGAAAGGGGTAAATCCAACATTATTATATGGTTATGGTGGTTTCAATGTTAAGATCACCCCATCCTTTAATGTTGAACGCATTGTCATTGCAAAACATTTTGGGGAAGTATGTGCCATTGAAAACATTCATGATGGTTGAGAGTATGGAGAGTAGTGACACAAAGAAGGTTCTCTTCAAAATAAATAGAATTAATTTAATGACTTCATTTCCTTCGCTGTGTTCCTTATTTCATAGGGGTACAAGAAAAACTAAAAAGTTATGTATTGAAGAACGAGGTAAATGTCGCCTCCTTGTTGCTGCTTGCATAAATAGGAGGCTAGATCTCTTTGGTTGTGGCTTGGCTCAAGCTTTTGTTATGGACATCCTACGTTTCCATCAATTTACTATATGTCATACTTGGACATCTGATCATGGTTGTTTAGATAATGAAGACGATTTCCATTGGCTAATCAAATACTTACCACTACATAATGTAAAAATACCATGATGATCGGGTTGTTCCACTGCACTCTTTGAAACTACTAGCGACAATGCAGTTTGATTTATGCAAGAGCATTAAGAAAAATCCCCAAAATAATCCCATTATAGCTCAAATAGAAACAAAATCTGGCCACGGTGTTGGAAATCCCATCCAAAAAAAGGATTGATAGAGTAGGAGACAGATATTCGTTTATGGCAAAGATGTTGGGTGCATCATGGATTGAGTAGACAACTGATGATTTTGGTGGAAATATTACTTTGAATATCCTAGACACTGCTAGAGTAATGAAAGGTGAAAGGTTACAACATTTTATGCCATTATCAAAGGCATTTCTATTTTGGAAGAATGTATAACAATTTTTCTATAAAAGTGTTTTTTTCCAAACACTACTAAAGTGTGAAAGGTCTCATGATGTACAAATTAGATGGTAACAAACTGGATGATATTGCATGTGTGAATCATCCTTCACAATCTGAGACTTGATATGACCCATACCAAGCAAAATAGGTATGGTTCAAGATATTCGATATCTAAATGCAACTAAAATAGCTAGTGGACTAAGGAAATCAAGGGGGGATAGATGTGAAAATTATATCCCTAGTATTTTGGTATCCAAAAAAATAGATCCAACATTTCATGGAGAAAAACAGCAAGGCACCAAACTAGACAGAAAAGTATTGAATCCAAATCAACAAATAATTTCAAAACCTAGCACATCATGGACACAAGGCAACAGTTATTTTCCAGCCAGCAGATCAAACTGACAACTCAACAATTTGAGCCTCTTTGAAAACTATCTAATTTATTTATTGATTTGATTTTGTTCACAGTTTGAGGAGATACTGTTATATTTTTATTTTTTCTTGCAAAACTACATCTTTTTTTGAAAAATAGGTCGTTGTAATTTGGCCTATTAAAATAATTCTTTTGTAAGTAATGAAAGGTTAGAGTCTGGGACATCAGAGATCAAAACTATTGTAGCTTGTATTTCACCATTTTTAGTATTCAATGGAACCAGTTGCAGCTATATTTTAGGAATTCTTGTGTAGTAAATTTTTGATGGTGTGTCTCTTTTATTATGGTTTTGTATCATTGTTATACATGCCATATTTACATCTTCCATTTCATCAATGATTTTCCATAAGGTTAACATACAAAATTATTTCTTAAAAGCTCTGTTTTGTTTGGAAATATCATTTTGCATTTTTTTTCTTCTAGATTGGTAAATTCATGGTTTACATGCTCACCAGCACCTCTCTACTTATTCAAACCCTACACTACATCAACTAAATTTCCAAAATATATCATTAATTTATTGCTACCTTGCTCCTATTTTTGGTTGTGCTGTAACCCTTTGTAATTTTAAATCTAGCTAGAGTAACTCCTTCCCTGATCTAGCATCATACCTTCAAACTTTCAAAACCATTGAGCGTAATATCTAGCCTAATACTTTAATTGATCTTCAATCATCTCAATTGATTGATAGATCTTACGGAGAGAGACATCTCAGCCTAGTAGTGTTAGATACTAGGTCAAATAAGTTTGAGGTTACCTCATTTGACCACCATTATCAGCCTTGGGTGGTTGTTGGGGCTAACATACTACAATATTGTTGATTTTTACATCCACTACCATACTACAAGGATCCAAATACTTTGGGATGATGAGCTTCTAAAGCATTATATTAGTGAATTTCCCAATATCAATTACAGTAGTGGCATCTTTCGTATTCCTTCCTAGTCACCTAAGAAACTCTTCTCTGATGAATTTTTTGTATATGAGGACATATTTGATGGCCCATAGGAGAGGAATTTTGAAACAAAATTTTTTAAGTTCTCCTAAAATTTCAACTTCTTCTAGGGTTTTTGGTCCAAGATGGATCAACCATTCAAGATAGGCAGAGATATTGGATAGATCCGTTCTTTCTTCCTTCTATTCTTTAGGACATCATGTTGTAAAAAGTGGGTGAGCATTAGGAAGTACCTTCCCAAGATTGATTTCATGGACTTCTACAATATAGCTAGGATAATAGGTCTCTCCACTATTGATTTATTGATCCTACTTATTGTTTGGGTTCGAATTGGGTTGACCATGAATTTTGGGTTAGGTGGAGGTTTTTGGGGTAGCTGAGGTTAAAGAGGAGGAGGGATTAAGGTAGGTGGTTGGCTACCTGAGATCTTCATACTTATGATGTATTACCCATTAAGGATTTTGGTGTTGGTATGGTTGTAAAGAGGGGATGATATATTTAGGATGATAGGGTCAAGGAGAAGGCACGAACCATGGTGAGTTGCTTTGTGGACACTAATAATAACAAGCTACATTATGATTTGTATTAAAAGAAGGAGGATAATGTATACCTTATTTATATGAACTAGCCATTGTGGCCACCTTTGGTTGATGAAGCAAAGTTGCTCCATGCCTCATGCTCCTCGGTACACTAATTTCAGACTTGGAAGAGAGATGGAATTTTTTCAGTTGAATGGTTTTCCTCACAGATAGAGTGGATTTCTACTACATTTAATGTCACACATTCCTAGGGTACATCTTGGTGCATCTACAGGAAAATTATGGCTACTGCCCTTTTGAGCCTATTCTTGTTTTTTTTGAATATGTATTGTATCCATCTACGGGGAAAATGTATGTAATATTTCACTTTTAAAATCCTCCAACATACATCATATTTCATTCTTGATGGATGAAGTAGAAGGTGAAGGTCTTACCAATCCTTAGCTAGATCTACCTCTTTTCCTTGCAACTCTAGAGTGATTTTTGAACACTATTTTAATGTCCTCATAATTTAGCTTGTAAATATATCCATTATATAACATGTTGAGGGTCTCCATCAACTCTGCTTTGACCCCTCAGAATAAGACTAGATTCATTGATTCTAGATCAAGGCTGTGGTTAGCTCTCATATAGCTCATTTTAAATCTTTCCTCAAAATCTTTTAGGGATTCATTTGGCCCTTGATTCATTCTAAATATTTCTTCTTTTGTTTCCCTTTCCCTAAAATAGTCTTTGTACTTTTTTTTTAATGCTTTTTATATCTAAGCTCATATCATAATGTTTCCTACTTACAAAATCATAAACCAGTGCAAGTTTGTGTCCTTCAGGTTAGAAGAAAATAATTTAAGTTTCTACTCATTAGAGGTATATTCATATTTCATGCATATTATAGAAAATACAAACATGAAGGTGTCATGGTCCTCAGAAGCCATTCCATTGAAGTGTGGAATAGAATTGGGGCTAATATTCTTAATTTTAGCTTCCTCACTTATCTCTATGATAGGAAAGGCTTAAAACTACCTATTTCTAGCCATATTTTTAGTGGGTGATGAAGGTTCTCCTCCTCCTATAGGCACCTTAAAAATAGCTAGTTTCTCACCCAAAAGTGACTCTAAATCCTATGTATACTGAGTAGGAAGTCCACATTCACCAAAAAGTGACGGTTGAATACATGTAGAAGTGGGGTTTTATGCAAAAGTTCTCCTGAGTTATCCCTAGCCCTACAAGGTATGAAATAAATGACCTTTTTTGTGTATTTTATGGACATAAATATTGATGTAAATATTTTGTTTTATTTGAGGAAATTGAATGAGAAAGAATCAAAAACCTACTTTAAAACCTCCTCAACGATAGTGCCAAAAAGTTATGAGCCCTAGTATTGTAACATAATGTTACAAATACAAAGGCGATAAACTTTAATTATCAATCTGGAGTGGATACAAACTTAATAGGTATTATTAACACAATAGGAAATGTTATACTTAGGCTATGCAGAAAAAAAAATACCTACTTTGAAACCTCCTCAACAACAATGCCAAAAATTTATGAGCCCTAGTATTGTAATATAATGTTACAAATACAAAGGCGATAAACTTTAATTATCAATCTAGAGCAGATACAAACTTAATAGGTATAAATAACACAATAGGAAATGTTCTAATTAGGCCGTTATGATTCAATGAATTGAATTAAGATGCACACAGACCACTATGCTACAAGAAATACTTGAAAATTCTAGTAGATGGAAAAACCTATCTTAACTTTGCAAGAATAAGAAATTACTGAAATTGAACTTATTTTATTGCAAATAATTGAATGACATAAAGAAAACCTTAATCTTATTGATGAAATTAAATGTCAAAAATAAAAACTAACCTATTTTTCATAAAGTAAATGACATAATGAGATCCTAATATAATTTGCAGGAAGTAAATAGATTCTATTGCAGGAAAGGAAATAATTGAAGTAAACTCTACTCTACTTGCAAGATATGTTGGGTGTGGAGCCTGATTATCTTGTCTATTTTGTATCACAGTGTTGGACCCCTATACCTTAATGGGGCGGCAACGTCACCCGTAATTGTACACAGCCTGGGGGGTCCAGAGGGGGCAGCTGTAAGTTTATGGAGCCCCCCCCTGGAGGGGGGTTTCAGGGGAAACACCCCCTAAGCTAAAAATATATGTAAAATTTCCTTGTAAAAGTATATTAATTTCTAGTCAACCTGAGACGTTCATTAGGCAGATGATCTGACAATAGAAGTTATGTTTAGTTTAGGGTTTTTTTCCCTAGAAGGAAACCCCTCTTTTGTATGAGGGTATTGTATTGTGGCTGTGTATTGTATGTGTATTCTCAGAGTGAAAAATAGATAGGGAGACTGTGAGAGAGAACAGAGGATATTACAGTGGATCTGCTATAGGTTGTGTCTCTTCATTTTGCTGGATAATAGAAAGGAAGGATTGGCTGTTCGAGGTGAACGTAGACCAAACTGGGTGAACCACATATATTCGTATCTCTCTGGTTTTATGTGTTTCTTGTGTTTGTGTTTCCGCATATATTTTATTTGTTCCATTGCTTTGTAATATATAATTTTCTAACAAGATGAAAAAAAAATTCTCAAGAATGATGAAGGTAAATCAATCTCATTCTATTTAAAAAATAACAAAAGTAATTTAAAATAATTGCAGAAATGAAACTACTGTTGTGAGACTGAAGTGCCTATGGGATCTCTAGTCTTTTCAAATCCATCTTCAAGGTTGAAATTGAATTTTTAAATGATGATAAATGAAGGAAAAATTTTGGATGTAATTCTAGAGGTGATTGAATAAAATCTTTTTTTGCTAAAGGATGCCCATCTTTGCTACAAGAAGAATCTAAGAATGATTTTATGTGGTTTAGGAGCTATTTGGAGGGTGGAAAAGGTGGTTAAATGTTGTGGAAGGGTGTGAGAGACCTTGCAAAGCTCAAGAATACTTAATTATTTGACTCATGCAAGGAATAAATGAAGCTAGAGGTTTCCTATAGCCTAGTTATGAAATTTTCAGTATGTGGATAATTTACAAACATGAAGAATAGTGAAGAAGAAAGTGATGAAGGAGGTGATGATAATGCATGAAACATTATACTAATATAATGCATGAAAAAATTCATTACATCAGTAGGCAAAGTAAATGTGCAACTAATAAAAGCAAGATGATTAAGAAACTATCAAACTACTAATTGCAAAAGAAAATGAAAGTGCAAAGGATCGGTTGAATTTATATTGGAAACTATTTATTGCATAAATACAAATATTTTTGGTGCTTATCATCATGAGATACACAAGAAAACTTCAATAAGGATCTCACTTATAAACCTACAAGGACAATTCTTTTCGTATAAACAAGATTTGTAGGAAATCATAGTTAGACTAAATGCATGCAGAATAAATGTACAAAGGAAGGGGCTTGAGCACTTGGGATAAGCCTTAACCCAAGGAGACTTAGGTCCCTTGAATCCAACTCAACCTGAGAATAAAATAACGTTTTTCACTAACCTCAAAAGTGTTTAAACATGTAACATAAGAATTGAAATAATAGGTAGAAATCTCCTTCTTTGATAATCACTATTTCTCCTCTAGAATTTGAATCCCTATTGGCTATTAGGCTCTCATATTTATACAAAAAATGGGTGAGGGGAAAACTCCTTGAATGGGGGATTGATTCCCCCCAAAACTCTTGAAAAATTCAATCTAGTCCCTTAGTGTGCTCACATCCATAGAGAGGTAGTAGTTTTTCATGATCCAACAGAGTTATGGTTAACTTATAGCAGGGAACAAGAATCCTTATTCTCTGATGCTATTCTTCAATGTGATCTACATAAAAAATCATAAATTTCCTGCACATTTAATGCATTAGGCCACAAAATATAACAAATATACCCCAACCTTCCTAGGAACACATTATAACTTGAAAAATAACATTATAAATGTAACATCCCTAGTTAAAAATCCATGTAAAAATATATAAGGCCAAGGTTGACGGCACACGTATTCCAAGATGAATGGTGGAAAGAACCTCCTAGTGGGTGTTGATTCAGTTTAATATGGCTAAAGGAAATTGGAAAGGAAACGAAAAAGCATTTGGAAAGGCATGAGGCATTAATTGGAATTTTACTTATGAAAATAATGGAAATTAGGAGAAAAAGAAGGTGAAAGGTCACATGTTTCATGTGAGGAGGAAACTAAAGAAAAATTATGGAAACTAAAGAAAATAGAGGCCTCATTAATAAAAAGGCTTCTCAAGATCAGCTGGAAATATTTTGGATCAAGATTTTGTTAGTGCATTTTTGGAGCTCTCTCATTATTCTCTCTCTCATACTCTTGGATAGTTAGAGTTTTCTTGGAGAACTCTTGGAGAGTGTGGATACTTGGTGATTTGAAGCAAGAAGGAAAAGGAGGTGAAATAAAGTGCAAGAGGACATCAAGATCAACATCTACAACAGTTTTTGAGTGTATTTATTGAGTTTCATGTGTGTTTTACTCACTAGTTTTGGCATGCATGGTGTATGCATGCAGATTTTCCTAACCTTTCCATTTTCGGGATATGCATGGTGTTGTGGGTCTAGTTCCATTGATTATTTTCTGGTTGGTTATCATGATTTTGTTAGTTGTGGTTTGATTTATTAGTTCCTGGAAGCCTTGGTTGGACAAACTTTCTGGAAGCCCGATGGACAACTATGGGTTGAGTTAGTAGTCCTGGAAGACTTGGTTGGACAAATGCTCTGGAAGCCTTAGGTGGGTTGAGTTACTATTCTTGGAAACCCTAGTTGGACAAATGTTCTGGAAGCCCTGTAACAATTGGGGTTGAGTTACTATTCTTGGAAACCCTAGTTGGACAAATGTTCTGGAAGCCCTGTAACAATTGGAGTTGAGTTACTAGTCCTTGAAAGCCTAGTTGGAACAAACACTCTGGAGCCTTGGAACAACTTGGATAGAGACCAATCCATGATGGTTGTGACATTCGATCATGAGGTAGAATCAATGGTTGAGGTTTGAGGTGGTTCTGCCTTTGGAAGCCCTGGATTGGTTGTGATTGATGTGTTTGATGTGACCCCACATTAATTAATGTAATATGGCATGAGGGTGATTAGATGAAGTGAGACTTGGATCATCTAATCTATGGTCAGGTGGAACGTGGAAGTTCCATCTCCGTTTGGTTTCTACATTAAGTAATGAGAAATTCATTCCCTTGGTATTCAGTATGAAAATGTATTTATTTATATGAGGATTCTATTGTTGTTGTATTCATGGTATTTCTATTGTTATTATGTTGATCATGAGCATGTATTTTACAGTAATTATGTATGTCTCTTTCAATTTCTTTACTGGTAAATGAATGAAAAATGTATTTATGGTCAAATAGATGGTATTGCAACTAGTGATGTAAGGGATCAATGCTTTTTAGAGATTCTCAGATAAGTATGGGACCCATATGCTGAAATATGTTCTTTACACCTATCTATTCAATGTTTTTGACATGTTTGAAAAATGCTTGTCATGGCTAGGAGGGGTCCAAATGAGTTCTTGCTGTTGTGATTGTTTATGTATCATTTTCCTATTGTTATTTATCATCCCTTAAGTTTCCATGAAGTCCTGGGCAGTGAATTGGGTTCTAGGCCTTAAAAGGTGGCTCAAATCCCATAGTCGCAAACATAGAACTAAGGTTTTGGGGCCCTAGCCACAGGCATGCAGTGTTATTCCTGGGGATATTGCCTCTTGTACACAAACATGCAGTGTTATTCCTGTGTATATGGCTAAAAGAGACCAAATTTATAGTGTGACCTAGGGGTAAGAAGCTTGAAAGTTTGGGTTAGCTCCTGGTGGTGTCAATGATTATGTACAAGGTATGTATACTATGTTATGGTCGATTCTACTTCCTTAAGGTCACCTAGGAGGTTGAATCCCATATAGTAGCCTCTCATCACATGTTTACTCCGGCTAGCCAAATACTTGGGTAGATACAGGAAGAGGGTGTTACAGAGTGGTATTAGGGCATGGTTGTGCTCTCCTTGGGTGGTGTTTCATTTATGTTCTCTTTGAGTGGTATTTGATAACACAGAGTGGTATTAGAGCATGGTTGTGCTCTCCTTGGGCGATGTCTAGTTTTGGTTCTCTTGTGTGATATCTAATACCACAGAGTGGTATCAAAGCATGGTTCAACCCTTAAACAATATGGGAAGTGTGATGATGATGTATTTATGTTGATTGCATGTAATATTCCAAAATAGGGAAAATAAGCAGTATTGGGAATATCTTAAAATATTCCAAATATGGATTGCTCAACAATGCATTCACCAAAAAAAAAATTTACAGAAATATATGCCATAGAAATTATCACTTGGATCCATTAGATATGTTGATATAGCATCTAAGTCCAAGAGGAGATCAGAGAGAAATGAAACTAGGTGAGGTAAACAGACCTCCCACCATCTAGTGTAGCTAAAAAACACTAAAACCCAAAACACTGCTACTAAGAAATAATGCACAAAGGAAACTATGCAGTATTAAGAGGGTTTTAACTCAGAAATTAAGGAAACAAATAGATCTAATTATATATTATACAATCAAGCTGAAAAATTGAGATCTAGTCTCCTTATTACAATTGCAGGAAAACCTGAAAAGGGTTTCTTGTCATACACTCTGCATACAAATGTGATTTTCAGAAAATTACTGAATAATCACTGTAACACTGAAAAATAAGAGTGTAAGAGGCTGAAATATATCTGATCCCTCAAAGGATGAACCCCTCAATCACAAGGAAACACTGCAAAGAAACCACTAGACCATCCACTGAAACTGCCTCCAAAAATAACACATTCCCTAGCTAGAATAGCACTGGGAATGTTGGGAAATGAGTGGCATGATGCCATAGATCTAAAATAAGCTCAATATATCTCCAAACAGATCTCCCAAGTGAAGGAAGCCTTCCTTCAATGAGAAACTAGCTCGAAAAGTGGGATTCCAATCCCCTCCACTACTGCACCCTGCAACACAGCACCATGACCTGCAGAAAATGCACCAATGAAGTAAGATAAAGCTTGGCCTGAAAACCTGATGTGGGAAATGAATGAAAACTCTCCCAAGAGGCTCCTTAAGGAAAGAGGTGGGATTCTCTCTCGGGAACACCCGGTGCTAAACAACACAACAACCCTGCTAAACATCAAGAGGTAGCAAAAGTCTAAGAAGACCAAAATAATAATCTAAAAACATGAAGAATAATGTTGTCATCCTCTTCCTTAAATAAAATGTGAGTTTTCTTGCCCTTGGCCCCACCCAATTAGGTCATTTCCATCAAGAGATTCATCTCCCTCAAAAATTGTGTTATTCTTTCCTTGATCCCTGCTCCTCCACATTTGTGCTGTTGACTTAGTCAAAGTAGATTGAATCAACCTGATATTATCCTTGTTCACACATGGAGGTGTTTTATTAAGCTGCAAGGAGTGTCTCCTTTCACACCTGAAGTGTTTTTATTCCTTCTTAGGAGACTTATGGGATTTTCTACCCATTTATTCACCAACTAAGGATATTGCTAACTCTAATTTTCCATTTAGCTTTGAAGCTAAAATTTGGGAACATTACACTCCTCCCCTCCAAAATATTTGCGTGTCCTCAAGAAAATGTATAGGGAGAGAAAAATTTCTCCCCTCCTCCTCTTGTGGCCTCCCATCAATGGCCTCCATCACTGCATCAAGATAATCTGCAATAAAACTTCCATCCAATATTTCCTCCCAAGTGTGCAAAACCAAATGGCCCACATCAATCAAAGGTGGAAAGTGTGAATGGAAACCTCCTTGCTGTCCCATGGCCTCCACAAAGTAGGAGTGATGAAAAACATGGTGAATGAGTGACTCCCTCACCCATGCTATCATCCAAATGAAATGAGCCATCCTAGGTAGCTCATCAAAAGAATCATCAACCCCGGTTTTATACAATGTGTTGGGGTTGTATGGAGAGATTGGATTCTGCCATCCAAATGGTTTCTCTCTCCATTTATGGTAAACATGGGGCTTCCTCTATCCTTGGACTGAAATAACGTGGCCTCCAAGAATGGCCCAAGTCCCCCCATCAAAAAATTTAGTCATGAAGTTCCTTCTCAAGTTCTTCAAGTGGTTCCTCCCACAAGAAGGAAAAAAGTGTGATGTGGCAATCATAGTTTTCCCATGGTTTCTCCTGAAATGTAGAACATGTAAAGTGGGGAGAATCATGCTCCAAATGGGCATCTTTAACACCTACAGCACTCTCCAAACAATGCTTCCCATGAATATAAAAATATCAGCAGTAAATGGAAGCAAAATGCAATAAAAACAAGTTGCCATATGACAACTGGAGAGTGGTTCATAGTTACACCAATGGAACCAACACAGTGCATCCTTTTCCTGCATCAAAATAAAAAATAAAAAGTTCTTTCCCAGCCACTTTTTTTCTAACACAATCATCTCATACGATGAAATCATGAATATACAATATGGTGTCAATGGTGCACACCAAGAAATATGTGGCTTTCCCCATAAACCACCAAGAATATAGCCAACCTCAATGATGCAATTAGCCTCAAGTACATCATAATATAAATTATAAGAAGGGATGATCCTCCTTAATACAACATGCTGCTCATATAAAGTAAAGAAAGGAAAATCATAATGCAAATGTATACCTTCTCTAACATGTACTTTGGTCCTCGAGCTGAAATGGCTCAATTGAAAATGCTCCCTCACTCCCAATGAGTAGGAAGGTGGCTGTGACATCCTCTCTATCACCATCTAGGCTATGCATCTCTCCATATGCTGAAATATATCATGCTGGATGCCCTCCCAAATAAACTCCTCTTCCAAGGAAAGATATGCATCAAAGTGCCTGGAAAAGAAGTCTTGATGTGTTGAATGTAGCAGCTCCTCCTTGAGCTTAGAAGCTCTAGTCAGGAAGACTCTGCCATGAGAATAAATGACCATACCCTCTACCATGTATCTATAATCTCCATCAAGGTCATCAATAATCATGCAAGCACCAAGATCCTTGGATTACTCTACCAAGAGTTGAGATCTCCATTATGGATCAATCCTCCCAAGAGACAATGCTGGTGATCTGGCATGTGAAGCTCTCCTCATGCTGTTGTCTGCTACTTTGGCATCCCCCATGCCAAAGTTCTGCTGCAAACTCTTCACCTCTCCAAAATCCAATAGTGGTGAATCCAAAGACAAGATGTCTTTCATCAACTCTCGATTTGGTGGCCTCCCAGGTGGAATGCCCCCATGTAGTGAGACATCAATGTCAAGAGTAGACTGTACATATGGTTGGGCAACCTTGCCCTTGCCCTCACAGTGCAAATCAGTATGCCTCTTCCTTGCATTAGCTTTCTGAAACAGAGGATGGTGTGTGCCTCTCATCAAATGATGCTGCTCTTCCTTCCTACCTCCTCCTTCCATCTGCAATGCTTCACAATCATGCTGCTCACTGATTGTGCTGGGACCTCCATGTATGAGATCCCGGGGAACTTCTTGCAAGGATACAAGAATCCCTCTTGTTGGAGCATGTGCTCCTCCTCCCTCTGCATGAGGTACTAGATGTGCTCTAGATGTGACAACACTGTTGCCCTCATCTTCATCAATGTGGATGGGAAACATCTCAACAATTGGATCCTCTTGTGAAAAAGAGATCCCCATGCCCTCTTGTTTAGGAATATGAACTAGAGGTCTTGCCTCTAACAATGTGTAATGCACGATGTTAGCTTCTCCCATGGTTTTCTGAAGTGGAGTCTCCTCCATCACATGTAAGGTTTTTTTTCTCTCAATTTTTTCTTGCTCATGTGTCTTAGGAAGTTTCCCATCAAACCTTCCCATCAATGTTTCAATGAATCTTGCATAGGAGGAAGTGTTTGCATTTTTCAAAGAACAAGATTCAAAAATCCACCATGCATGGGACCTACCTCTGAAATGTAAGGCTGCAATTCTGATGGCTTCATCTTCAGAAATGTGGTTTTGCTGCAAATAGGACTCTAGCTCCTTCACCCAAGCTCCAGTTGAACATGTAGGTGAGCCTTCAAAAGTAGATAGAAGAAATCTATCTGCATCCTGCTGCTTTCTTTCCTCCACCTGGATCTTGCAAAACTCTTGGAAATTGGTATGACCTCTAAACCTTTCAGTTTTGGATTCATACTCCTGCAAAAAATCACTAAGAGTTCTCCTCTTAGGCATTCTCCCTCCTTTCATCCATCTCAATATAGATCTGGGCACCTGAATGCACTGTGCATCATGGTGTGTAGCCGCATGCTCACACTCAGCATGTGCAAATCTAGATTTAGCTCTAGATCCAAACTCCTCTGGAGATCCCATCTCCATTCTTATTTTCTTCGGCTCTCCTTGAAAGCTCTGCATTGATCTTGGAAGAAGATTTGTAAGTCTGTCTTCCTTTCTCCCTTCACATAATGGAGCCTTCTCTTTTCTGTCCATCTCTCCTGAAAGTATAATGGCCTGAGATCCACAAGCTGAGCCAATATCGAAGCTTTGATACCACTTTAATATCCCAAAATAGGCAAAATAAGCAGTATTGGGAATATCTTAAAATATTTTAAATATGGACTGCTCAGCAATGCATTCATAGAAAAATACATTTCCAAAAATATATACCATATAAATGAAAATCATATCTTGGATCCATTATATATGTCCATCTAGCATCTAATTCCAAGAGGATATCAGATATAAATGAAACTAGGTGAGGTAAACAGACCTGCCACCACCTAGTGTAGCTGAAAAACACTAAAACCCCAAACACTGCTACTCAGAAATAATGCACAAAGGAAAATGTGCAGTCTTAAGAAGGTTTTAACTCAGAAATTAAGGAAACAAATATATATTCTTATATATTATACAATCAAGCTCAAAAATTGAGATCTAGTCTCTTCATTACAATTGCAAGAAAACCCAGAAATGATTTCTTGTCATACACTCTACATACAAATGTGATCTTCAGAAAATTACTGAATAATCACTGCAACACTGAAAATAAGAGTTTATAAGGCTAAAATATATCTTATCTGATGTAGATCCCTGAAATTCTTCCTCCCATGAAAGGATCAACCCCTCAATCACAAGGAAACACTGCAAAGAAGCCACTAGACCATGCACTGAAACTGCCTCCAAAAATAATGCATTCCCTAGCTGGACAACACTGGGAATGTTGGGAAATGAGTGGCCTGATGCCACGGATATGAAATAATCTCAAGAACTCTCCAAATAGATCTCCCAAGTGAAGGAAACCTTCCTTCAATGAGAAACTAGCTCAGAAAGAGGGATTCCAATCCCCTCCACTACTGCACCCTGCAACACAGCACCATGACCTGCATAAACTGTGCTGATAAAGTAAGCTGAAGCTTGGACTGAAAACCTGATGTGGGAAATGAATTAAAACTCTCCTAAGAGGCTCCTTAAGGAAAGAGGTGGGATTCTCGCTCGGGAACACCCAGTGCTAAACAACACAACAACCCTGCTAAATAGCAAGAGGTAGAAAAAGTGTAAATAGACGAAAATAATAATCTAAAAACATGAATAATAATGCTGCCATCCTCTTCCTTAAATAAAATGTGAGATTTCTTTCCCTTGGCCCCACCCAATTAGGTCATTTCCCTTGGCGTTATCCCTTCCTTAATTCCTTCTCCTCCACATATACGCTATTGAATTAGTCAAAGTAGACTGAATCAACTTGATATTATCCTTGTTCACACATGGAGGTGTTTTATTAAGCTACAAGGAGTGTCTCCTTTCACACTTGAAGTGTTTTTATTCCTTCTTAGGAGAATTATGGGCTTTTCTACCCATTTATTCACCAGCTAAAGATATTGCTAACTCTAATGTTCCATTTAGCATTGAAGCTAAAATTTGGGAACATTACATTGCATATGTGTTAAGTATTCTAATGGCTTATATGTACTTGTTGCATCCGTGTTTTTTTGGCTATGGTGGCAATGGTGCCACCATGGAAGGGTTGATGGTGTTTTTTTCAACATGTTATCAGGAGTGTATGACTGGTTACACATTGTTCTTTCTTGTGTACTGTTCGTGCACGCTTGCTTACATATTGTTACATATTGGACATGCATTGCTTGCTTATGTTAGGGCTACATATTGGTCATGATTCAGTGTTATCCATGTATGATTTCTTGTGTGATGTCATATGCTGAACATGCATTGGTTGTTGATGATTGGGTATACATGCCAAGTGGGTGCATATGGTCAAGTTTGCATTGGTTTGATTGAGTTTGTTGTGCATGAGGTCATTGTATGCAGTTAGGTCTTGATGATGGTATTGGTATGTTATGATTCTAATGTGTTGGCTGAGATAGAGTCCGATATGCAGACCATCAAAGTGAAGTTGTGGCACTAGAATATCATACCATCATATAAGTTGTATGCTTGGCATGCAAGTATGTAATTCATGGTTGTTGTAAACATTAGGGTTACTTATATGTTTGTGATTCTATTATTATTATGGTTACATATGTGATAAATTCTAGTTGATCAGCATAGTCATATGCATTATGGTTATGTGTATGCATTTCATTCTATTTATTTTATGGTTACATGCATGGTAGATGTTAGTTAATTAGTGTGATCATACATACATGCGTTGGTTCATCAAGCATGGTATTAACTTGATGATTATGTTATATGTTTTTGATGAGCATGTTATATGTTAACTTGTATCTAGCTCGATGATTATGTTATATGTTGTTGATGATCATGTTATGTATTAAATCGTTGTTGTTATATGTTAGTTAACTTGATGATTAGTGTTATAGAATTAACATCTTGATATTATATGCATCATTCTAAGATGGATTTTCATATGCATATGGTTAGGGTTATAAAATTCATGTATGAGTCCACTTATTTGTGCTATTATGTCATACTAACAAAGGTTGAATGCGCATATGTGATTGTTATGCATGAATGAAATTTGTTTATGAGATTATGATGTGAACATGTTAGTTAATTATTGTTATGGATATCATGATCTTATTTATGTTTGAGCTGATATGTTGTGAAGTTATATTGTGCTAATCTAGATTGATTGTGCAGACAAGATAGCCTCCCCTAAGATGCATTAAGGTATGAGTTTACTATGTCATCTACTTGGTTCTTGACAGTTTGATTATGTCGTCTATTTAGTGTTTGAGTGTTTGGTGTCTATTATGTCATCTAGTTGATTTATCTAACATGGTACACTTATAGTTGTTTTAATGTTTGATTAATTACATGATATGAGCATGTGTATATAAGATTGCATGAAGTAATGATCTTGTTTAACACAGTTGTAATAACGCATATGTCTTGAGATAGATGGTATGTACTTGAGTGTAAGTAGGTGATAGTTGTAGCATTTTGTATTATGATATAAGAATGTGAGTTGGTTGTCGATTATGAAATGGTTGTTAGTCTTGGTAAAAGTTGATTTCAAATTGATAGATTTGTTGTCTTGATATTTGGAGCATGTGGCTAACATGTATGTTCATTTACAAGGAAGCGTGATTGGAATAATAAGGAAAGGTAATTGGTATATTGCATATTTATTATGCACTAACAGTTGTGTGGTTACGGTAGTATGATGCATGGATTTTATCATAAAAGAGACTGCCATGAAATCTTGGAGAAGGATCAGGTTGAGTTTTCCTTTGGAACCACTGGGGACCCATGGGGATTGATTCATGGTGTTTTTTTCTTGTCTTGTGCTTTTGGTATTTTTGATTTGGGTGCACTTTGTTTTTAGTCTTTTTTATGTTTGGTGCATAGCTATGCTACTTTGTTACAATGTCATATTGCTTTTGGTTTTTCATGGTATTCCTCTTGTTTGTTTCTTGTTCTTGCCTTCTATGTTTTGAAAGTCTGGGAACTGGTTAGGAAAAGAGGAAATTCTATGAAGCTCGAGACGAGATGAATGAAACCTAGCAAGTAATGAAATACTTGGATGAAGCTCAGTTCATGAGTAAATGCAGCGGAAGGTAAGAATATGATAGCTAGTGGGATTGGTTGGGTACATTGACGTACACGGACGGTGGAAAAACCGTTTCAAAAAAGGTAACATGAAAGGTAAAGTGAATGGATCTAAGGTGTTAGATTCCTTGGCTATGTTGGGAACTATTGTTCCCAAAATTTTTCATGTTGTGCATGAATAAAGTAATTTTTCTTAACCTAGACCCTATGATATTTGGTAGTTATGTTGTGGTCGTGATTAAGATAATGTCTATATATGTATATATGCATATATGTATACTACTATTTCATGAAATCATGATTGATTTATGTTCATGTTTATATATGTATGTATCTATGTATCTATGTCATTGTCTGGCAGTGTTTTCAGGGATCATCCTTGTGGAGTAATGATTTCTTATGCAGGTGAATGGAATGAAGAGGTTCCTAGATATGAGGAATCAAGTGGCATAGTAACTATGATAGATATATGAGGTCAATATCATGTGGACATGAATTGATATTATATTATTGTGTTGTTCCTATGTTTATGCTATGGACAGGTAATGTTGAGGGGTACATCAGTGAAGTGAAATTAGTGCGATATGGAACATGGTAGGATAAGTATGGATAGTGGAAAGACACTAGAAGCAAGGTTTCTTGTGGGGTCAGTGTGTGGTCTATGGATGTGCAGTACTAGTGTTGTTGTGTATATGTTGCACATGTTGTATATTCAGTGATTGTACCTATGGTGATGTGTACATGTAACATACGTAGCATTGTGTACATATTATATTGTATGTATGTTGTATATATGGTGTTGTGTGTATATTTCATATGCAGCGCTAGGT